>JBAMMX010000012.1:16423113-16632247 GCA_037126225.1 Dillenia turbinata | reverse complement strand
GTTAAGGTATTGTGGAGAAGAGTCAAGTCAAAAAGAAACTTGTGAGACTGAAGAATTAATGCGAAAATAACACTCATAACTTTTTGATGTATAAATTTTATTTTAAATTTCAAGAACAAAATTTTATTTTAGTGGGTTAGGTAGGTAACACTGAAAATTAAATGTTAGAAAATTTATATTTAATTTTTAGTTTTTCTTTGTAAAATATCGGGAGAAATCGGATTGTAATCAATCTCAGCTTTGGGTGTGTAATATCGCAAATCCAATCATTGAATTGTTTAATTTTTATTCTCCCATATAATTACCAAGGGTTAGAATTTTTCTATTGTTTTACCCAAATAATTCATAAGGTATTAAGTGGGTAGGTGGTGTTATGTCTTTTTGGAAAGTCTTGAAGTCATAGGTTCAAACCTCCTTGGAGACAAAGGACGAGAGATAAGTGGCCTTGGGTGGTGAATGGGTAGCCTTGTGTGTATTTAAAATTTTTCAGAGGCAAGGGGACTTATGTTGTCGCAAGTGTAATGTGTTGTTGAAAATGTGAGAGACAAGTATCCTTTTGTGGGAGTGAGTTGGCTTGTGTGAAGAAAATGAAGAACAAGAGGCCTTGTGAAGGTATACAGGGCAACTTATAAAGGTGTTTGGGTGAGTAGGGTACTTTGAGTAACTGAGAAAGGCAATTCCAAGGGTTGTGCGTACTGCTCCGAGTTGAATCCATTGGGTCACCTTGTACCAAGGAACGAGATGCCTCACATCTATGGAATGTAAAGACAATGTGCTTTGTGAGCATAGGAAGCTTCCTTAGACCGTGCGTAAAAGGGACACCGAGCCTACACTTGACAAGTTATCTTATAAGGATAGATGAAGTCACCTTGTGGTTATTTAAGGCACAAGAGGAGACACGGTGAAAGGGTTTATAGCATGACTCTCACGAGGAAGGCATTGAGGCGCCTTGCTAGAGTGGATGAGACGACTTGGGAAGCCTGCAGAGATGGGTTCTGAGACCATGCAAAGGTAAGTCACCTTGTCCCTTGCTATGAGTCACCTTGCCTCTATCAAAATATAACCTATAGGACACCTTGTTCCCAAGCAAGGCGCCTTGTCCATATGAACTTTGTATTTGTAAGTCGCCTTGCCCAAAGCGCAAGTCACCTTAGTCAATTTTTCATTGCTAAAGCTGCAAAATGACTAAAATGGACAATCCAACCCAATTCAAACCCTTGAATTGTCAAGGGCAAGATTGTAACTGATCATTTTATTAAAAATAAGGATGAATAAAATCTTAATTCATCTTCTCTCTCATTCATTCCTTCACTCGAATCCCTCATCACTCTCCCTCACCCACCTGCTTCTCTCTCAATCTCTCTTATTATCAACTCAAGTTATCTCAAATTTCCCTCCATTAGACATCCAAATCCTCAACCAAGCTTGTGAGAAGGAGGATTTAGAAGAAAAATCTATGGTTTACTTAAACGGGACAAAAGCTAGCGTTTTTGCTATCTCACGATCAAAACTCAATCCAACCCCAAAATAAAGATAATTTCTCCTTCCTAAATTTGGATGTTCTATGGGATGAAATTTATTTACAGCACTTGGGGAATTTTGTTTGAGATCACAAACTGGAAATTGTAAATGATAAAATTGGAAGAAAAATTGAATGCAAATTTGTATGTACATGTAAATGAATTAGAATACACATTTTTGGATCGAAGAAAATTAAGATTTGTGCTAATTTAGGAAAGATTCATAAACCCTAGTAATCAATATGATTTAACAATAAAATTGTTATTATTATATTAAAGGAAAAACAATTGGAGCCAAAAGGGGATTATATTGGAATTGACTTTGAAATTGGGAATGAATACCTCTCTAAGATGTGAGTGAATTATTATGTTGCATATGAATGAAAAAAATGATTTTAAATTATAATTTGTGAAAATGTATTTTGAAATAGATTTACAATTACTTTGTGATTGTAGTGCTCCAAAATTGAATTACGATAAATCCATGACTCTTAAGTTGTTTATTGAATTTATTTACATCATGTTACATTTAAACATTTATTGTAAATTGTGAATTTTCCTCTATATTGTAAATGAGTATAATTAATGATTAATTAAATTTGGTAACATGGTGCAAGAAAAAGACAAAGTCTAAGTCTTCCGCATCGGGCAATCAAATGCATGGTTACAATCGGATTAATTAAAACTAGAGGCTTGGAGAAGTTTAGGATGGAGAGTCACTCAAGTTGGTCGGATGACGGGTAGCACCTCACGGTACAATTGCCAAGCGGGCGAAAAGGGGAATTTTATAAAAAATTGTAAAAAAATAAAATAAAATAAAGACCCTTTAATGAATCCTAATTAACGTCATTGATAGAAATATGATTTTAGCAAAACCTCCAAAATATAGAAATGAAAGTTTAAATTATTTATTAATTGAAACACATGAGTTATAGTGAATTTGAATTTAAATCTATTTTTATGTATATGGTTTTATTGATCACTCAGAGATAAATTTTGATATACATGTTTGGCACCACCACCTTCACCCCTTATTCATAAGCTTATCATGCTATCAGACTCTACTCACTAAGTATTTTTAACACTCACTCCCCTTTTCTAAATTTTTCAAAGGAAGTATAGATTAGAGACATAGACGCTATCTAGTGCCACCGAAGTTACTTTGTTGAACATCTATAGGTTATAGTCATGTTATTTAATTTGGGATCTATCTTATAATGAACCACGATGGAAAGTTTTTGTACATCTCCTCATGTTTGAATTTAATTGATATTTTCTTTGATTCTCCTTAGGTTAGTATTGATGAAATACTTACTATTCTAATGTGGAACTTTATTATTTTGTTTAAAATTATCTTTTGTAAGGTATTTTATTTTCATTGGGACATTTGGATTATATTATAAATTTTTTATACATCATGAAGTTGATGAGTTATTTTAATTACTCGGAATTGTCTTTCGATGGCCGTAATGGCCAATGAATGATTTGGTTTTGATTTTTATTTATGAAATTGAGTTGGATATCAAAATGTCTTGCGATACTATGGGACACAGAGAGATTCACACGTATTTCGGAGTAACGGGCGGCGGCCGTTACGTACTCGACGAGAGAGTTAGGGCATGACACGTGACTCCCGAGTGCTACAATCCATGAAGGAAAGAAATTAGAGAGCATCACTATGGAGGAGACAAAGTTTGGACTATGTAAAGAAAAGGACAAATCTTCCCGCTCATCACACCTACGGAGCTAACTGATTAAGCTTTCCACATACATAGCACTTTACCTTGATCTTGTCCAAATTTTCTTCTTTCTCCATGTAATTTTGTATCCTTGACATTTTCTCCGATGGCTTCTTCTTGATTGGAACTCGGGTCTAAACTCTCATGCTTTTTACATACGTTTGGTGACAGTGAGCAATTTCTCTGTCGACTACATAAGCATGACCTAAATGTGGCCTACTTGTCATCATGCATGAGATAAGTCTTCATGATCTCCCATGATTCAAGAAAGGACTGGATCACTCCCAGGACTGAAGCTCATTCAAAATTGGCTCGCCCGTTTAAAGCCTACCGACTCATAGCTGATATTTGTATCAAATGTTACTCCATCGGATGATCACCATTTTCTATAAATGATAAATTTATAAACCAAGATTCTCACCTTAGGAGCCGAAAGAGTACCACAATGCTCTTTATAATGAGCCAAACCAATATAGTTGTAGGAGACTCCTCATGATAGGATCATGTTATCATGTGTGCTACTAGTCCAGGATTGTCCCAGACCTCCTAATCCCGCCTAACTTGAGGTGTGGTTATTCTACAAGGGTCCACCATCTCATACCTCAAAATCTCAAAAAAAATCTAGCTCCTCAATAACAAACCGAATTTCCTAGACTAAATTTTGTAGTTGTTAGTATTCGGTTATCCCATTTGTAAAGATCTTGAACGATAGTTTTCATCAGACAAAGAGACATTAGTGACATATGATACTTAATCTCACAATTTTGTATATTTTACTTAATCAACAAATTCTAGATGATTTGAGTATAGACCTCAAAATGAGCATATGAATCAATAAATATCATACATCACAACCCAGATCACATGTTATCATCCAAATTTGGATTTGGCATACAAAAATCAACAAAAGTCTCATTTAGTGGCACTTGACACACTCTAAAAATTAAAAAAAAAAAAATCATCCCGATGACCTCGATGCATGGCTCGGCACCCAATGCTCGGTGGCGCGCCCACTCACTCTCGCACATGCCGCTCGGGCACTGGCAAACGAGCTAGACACGTAGTCGTGGGCCACGCGCGGACATGCATGCGACCCCGCGTCCCGGGTTAGGAAACGGATACGGGTCGGGATACGGACTGGGCCCCGACCTTGTTCATGTGCCTCGGGCTTGTGTGAACCCCACCCGCTCGCACCCCGGTGTCGCATGCCTCATTACACATGCACACCGTGCACCCGTGGTCCGGGCCGAGTCTTCCCAACTTTTGTAACTGGGTCCCGCAACTCGGCCACCAAAAAATGTGATTTTCCAACCATTTTTCATAACGATTTCAACCAGAATTGAGAATTGAACATCCTCCAACCATCTTGACTCAATTTTAGGAGGATTTAAACCCTAAACTCTGGGGAATTCAAAACACGTACACTATAGCCTTCTTGACCAAGTTAGAAAACTCAATTCTGCGGCAATAAAAACTCACAAATAATATATCGAAATGCCGATCGAACATGAGAAATATTTCTAGACCAACTTCATAGATAAAATCCTCTATCTCGATGGATTTAAGGTTTTAAGGTCACGAAACCATTTATGACCAAGCTTCAACTATGAGTTTCGTGGACTTAAAATGATCCAAAAATTAAATAAAAATCATATTCATGACCCTTGAGTGATGGGTAAGATTGTGGTATCATCAGATTCATGAAATTCATTCATGATCCGAGCCTTAAATTTTTACCCTACATATTTTATATCCGAAAAAATTTCAAAAATTATTTTAACAAATCTAACGAGATCTAATACCGATGTTAAATTTATTTGACACTAGCTAAAGTATGATAATTTTTCACAAAAAAATATGAAAGATTGAATTTTTCAGGTTATATCTCAATGTGTAGGTCTACAAAATATTAACCGAACTATGGAATCTCTCGAACCAATCACTCGGCCATGATGGTGATCACATAATTGAACTATCACCATAATATCACAACGCTTTAATCCTAAATCTATTGACACAATGATGATAAGAAAATTTTCTCGCTCCCTCAATAATTTCCCTCACTCTCTCAACAACACTCCCATTATATTGTACTTAGAATATGTTCATCATCGAAATCTCAAATTTCACGTTGGAGAATAATCTCCCAAACACGTGAGAGAGAGAGAGAGAGAGAGAGAGAGAGAGGGAGGGAGGGAGAGTTATTAAGGAGTTGGGAGATCATGAGATTAACTTATTTTAAATTTGTAGTAAAATAACCTTATATGGGCATATTTACCGACAACTCATAGTTTAGGGGCAAAATTTCTTGCGATTGATGCATGGTTGCTTATCAAAGTTGGTGTAAAAATTTCAGATCGTGACACCTGGGTACAAAGAGGCCCATAAAGGGCACAAGTCACGACATCATATATTAGACATACAAGAAAAATCCCTTCAACAGAACTTTTGGGTTTCCCGTGAATGTCCTTCCCAATGGAGATGTTCTATTTCCTGGGTCAGCTGCTTTTGGTCTTACATGGATATCGGTGTGTTTCTTATAGTTGTAGAGTGTGCAGACATTTGTACTGAGGCATTGGTGACATCATCTTTACTCATAATTTTTTAAAAAAATATTGTTCAGCATTTTTGTTTCTCAGCAAAACAGTAAAAGAGGTTAGGAGGGGAAAGCCAAAAAAAAAAAAAAAAAAAAAAAAAAAGGGAGGTTGGGAAGGGGACAAAAAATTGATATTGTCCACTTACAAAATAGATGAATGCAATTTTAAATGTTTGGGCGCTGTCTGACTCCAATTGAAGTTTAGGGGATATTTCAAAGTAGATAAAAGTTTAGGAAAATATTTGGGGTTTGGCCTCTGTTTTTCTCTTTTGATCTAGAGATTAATTTTGTAATTGTGCAACTTTGGTGTATCAGAGTTGCTTTGGCACCCTTGACTAAGGCAAAGATCTTATGGCAATGTTTCTCAGCCTCATCTTGTATTGTTCAGACAGGACCACCAAAATAAGTATTTGATACTGCCCAAGGATAAAATGTTAGGTTTCCTGATTTTCCATTGATATGTTACCTTTAGTTAAGGTCCTTTATATGTTGTTATATCTTAATCTTTAGATACCCTGATACACCTGGTATATGGACAAAGGAGCAAATTGAATCCCGGGTCCTATTCATGCTAAAGGTGGAACACTTTTCTGCCATCTTTGGAATTGTGGAAGAGTTTCAAATTCAGGTATGTCTCTTGAAAGTTCATTTTAGCTTTCTAATAAATTAGGTATAGAAACAATCAGATGCAAATATAGATCAAGAACTCAGTACATAAGTTGGACATCTATCAACTGGAATTTTGCTTCATAAATGCTAAAACTTTTGCTAAATGTAAAGAGTGCTGATGGAAGAGCTTGAGCCGGTGCGTACTATCTCTTGTCTATGGTATGGTATACCTTATGAAATCGTCAGATTTGGCCTCATTTGAACTGTAGCAACTTCTTTAACTTGCTAAATCTTCTTGATTGATGACATTTGTTACAACTATGTCAGCCAATGGGCAAGCTCCAATTTCCTCTAAGACAAGGCATCAACACCTCAAATTCCAAGCAATGGCATAGATGTTGTACAATTTTCACCACCCTTGATCTAAGGACAGAGGAAATGCTATGGAAGTTGGTTAAGTTTACTCCATAGGCCTAGCGTGACAATGGTTTGTTGATATAGGTTGTTTTCAAGAAGTTATCTGATGCTACTTTCGTCAGATCTCTATTGAATTAAATTAGAGGGTCAAAGAAGTATAATATACGTGGAATCATCATTTGCCTGGTCTCCCCGGTTACTTGCAGTTCTACCACAGCTAGCACCTTTTGTTACTTATAAGGGAGCGCCCTCATGTGGGCTAGAGTTCATTGGATATAAGGTAGTGCTTATGCTATCCTCATCTGAAATGAAAAGAAAATAATTAGTTGCATTCTGCGTACACACATAAACATGCAGCTAGTTCCCAAAAAATAAAAAATAAAAAAATTGAATTCATCATTGATTTATCTACTTGCTCTCTCATTTGATGGCAGCACTGTGAACTATTTATTTTCATCTCCTCGTCACAACCTTGAATTGGTTAAGTGGATTTATGTTTTTCTTCTGATGCAAACAGGCTTTGACAGAGTTGATATCTGATGGAGCATGGCTAAAACAGTCCAAATCGGGTTGGGCTCATGCCTGGCCCAAAGCATGTTGAACGGCTCTTGATAGCCTAGACGACGACCTGATTGGCCCCTAACTAATTCGTCAATAGTCTAGCCCAAAAAAGTTTACCATCATGAGGCATAAGACTCGGCCCAAGGAGCATGTTCAACTGAAAACGTGTCGATAACAAGGGATTTATCTTCCGGATGGGTAAACACAACCCATACTCTCTCGGTACCCACCAACCAAATCCTGTTTGGTGGCTAATTGTTACGGTGCTCGGTCACCTCCACTCAATTTGTTAAAGTAAATTTTCTCTTTTCTTATGAACACAAACATAATCTCACGTAAACAGAAAAAAGATCTCTAGATATGGAAAGGAATCTCAATGACACCTTAAGCCTTCCTAATCGATAGAGATAAGAATCTTTTTTAAATCTTCCATCATAATCCCCGTAATCTCAGGATACTCCTATAAGAAAACTAGGGTTTTAACACCCCACATACATACGACTCCCCCAAGCGAAAGTATATAAACTCCAACGTGCCTAATGCCAAGGAAAGTCCTCTGGACTTGCAAAAAGCACCCTTGAGTACACAGAGCTTTCTCTCTCAATCTATTTCTTTCTTTTCGAAAATCACTCTGTAATTTAAGCGTCGTAGTCTCCCCTACCGGAGTATCCTCCGACGATCTTTTGTAGGTCCTATTAATTAAGATCGTCAAATGACCAAGTCCTCCCGTTCGAGTTAGTAGGATCATTATCTGTGGAGCCAAACCCATATCCTACGGATTGATGCCATGCGCGAGTGCAAACAAAAAGCTTGTCTTACACCACTTTGTCAACAAAGCATTCCTCCACGAAGACAACTAGAGCCGCCTCCGAGCAGGATCTTTGATGGAGGCTGCACGGCCACCCAACGAATGCCGCACTACCTCGCGACGATAACCCTATGAGTATCTCTATTTGTTACCACCCACCCGAGGTCCGGTCTCCAATCACTACGAACCACCTAACACCACTTATCACTCTTACCTCTAGAAAGGGATACTAGACCTTAGTTAGAGAGGTTCGGAATCTAGGCTGATAAGGCATAAGCAGCGTGGAAGAACTCGCCATACCCCCGACCAGAGTTCAATCCTCCCTCTCATGGATCGGATCATATGCCCACACGCAGGCTCAAGCTAGGAAACTGGAGAGCCCTCAATGAATTCCCATAATAATTCGGATAATCTTGAAAACAAGTAGAACACGAGAAGAGATGAGCCTACTCAAACTACATTGGGCTCTCACCTTTTAATTCAAAGATATCCTCCGAACCGATACCCTGCAACATACTTCTCCCTCCTTTAGAGAGTACAATGGCACTACTGACCCCAGAAATCATGTGGCACACTTTATCACGGTGATGATTTCAAGAGAAATGTCAGACGCTGCCATGTGCAAATACTTCCCGATAATAAAAGGCGAGACACACTGATAATGATGTGATTCAATTCGTTTCCCTCATTTAATATCAAAAGTTTTTCCCAACTACGACAGCAATTCAAGACACACTTCATTATCAATAAGGGGCCAAAAGAAAGTCCACATCTCTCCTCACATTGCAAAAAATGAATGATAAACCACTGAGAGACTTCCTCAAGAGGTTCAAGGCTGAGATAATGAAAGTCTCCGGCCTAGACTACTTCATAGCGTTAGTAGAGCTGCTCACGAGACTATGACCGTCTAGATTGAAGACATCCATCACAAAGAATCCCTCATCCTCTATTCAAGAGTTCTAAGCCCACGTGGAGAAATATATCACGGCAGAAAATGCTTAAGCCTTTGATAGGCGGCACAACTGACTATCTTAGAAAGAGCGTAGCCGATTATCCCAGCAAATCTCACCTAAGAGGGCTCGCCAAGGGCCCCAACAACAACGTAGATTCACCACTTACACCTCTTTGATCGAGGCCCCTAGCCAAGTACTCCTCTAGATTCGAAACATTTCTTACATCAAGTGGCCTCCTCGTCTCACAGAAGATGATTCTAAGAAGGGCAAAACTCGGTATTGCCACTTCCACGGAGACTACGGTCATCTCACTGATGAATGTAAGAAACTAAGAGATGAACTTGAGTTCCTTATCCGAAGTGGTTGACTCCAAAGATTCATCAATGCTGAAAGAGAGGGTATGCCCCCCCAAAGCTCTCATAATCTAAAACGAGAGAATGAAGAAGTCAATTAGCCAGTCTCAGGTGACATGCTCAACCAACCAAATGGGGTTATCTTCCAGGTGCAAGGTGGACATGACCCCTCACAACCTTACCTTCCAGCCCATATTCTACAGGCATTACATCAACGTGATCGGGTATGCGCACGGACAAACAAGAAGGGGCACCTAGTAGCCCTAATCTTTCAAAAGACAGAGCCATCCGGTTCCATGTCCAAAGACGTCCTTGCCACCCGTACTAGGAAGCCACCCAAGAATAAGAGGCTCATGATTGGTTTTAGTGATGATGACTTAGCGGGGGTCAACCCCGACTAGCATGACTCTCTCATCATCATGACCAAGATCGGGCAATATGAAGTTAGAAGAATTTTTATCGATCAAGAGGCTGGCTGCAGCCTCCTATACTAGAGCGCCTTTCAACAGAAGGGTTTTACCCCTATAATATTTGCAGTCTCATACTGGACACATTAAAGGGCTCTTAGGCAAATAGATATACACTGAAAGTATCATCTCACTACCCATGACCCTTAGGACTCCACCTACGATGGTTTTAACCATATTTAATGTGGTGAAACTCCCTTCGCTCTACAATTTCATCCTAGGACAACTCGATCTAAACACTTTGGAGGCACTACCGAGCACGAAGCACATGAAGGTCAAGTTCATGACCTCTAATGGTATCAAAACGTTGCACTGTGATTCGAAACCCCCAACGCTTCCTCCCAAATAAACTTTAAACTTTTCTCCCCTTACGATTGCTCCTGTAGTACCCTTAGACAAGTGGCCTATGACATCTAGTCTTAGTGCTTGATCTACTTGTTATTGATTTATTCTTAACAATGTGTTCCACCCCATTCATGAAAAGAATCACACTAAACCAAACCTCCCAAACGGAGTCATTCAATAGGAATCTATCTCCCCAAATAGGCCACTGTCACCTAGACCTCTTGAACGGAGTCTCTCGATAGAAATCTATCTCTCCAAACAGGCCACTGCCGCCCATTCCTCCTGAACAAAGTCTCTCAATAGGGATTTATCACTCTGAACAGGCCACTGCCTCCCAGTCCTCCCGAACAAAGTCTTTTAAAAGAGATTTATCTCCCTAAAATGGTCGTTGTCACCCAGTCCTCCCGAATGGAGTCTCTTGATATAGATTTATCCTCTCGAATGGGCCACTATCGCCCAATCCTCCCAAACGGAGTCTCTCGATTGGGATTATCTCTCTAAATGAGCCACTGTCGTCTATTCCTCTTGTACAAAGCCTCAAGATTTGGACTTTTCTCCCTAAATGAACATACATTGTCCAGTCTATCAAGTGCATAGAACCTATCGAACAAAACTTATTAGGCACTTGTGACCTTTCCTATCGACCTACTCAAAAAAGGAAGTCTCACTAGGGACATGTCTCCCCGATAACTTTCTACTCACAAAAAGGTGATTTAATTGGCGTAGAGTACAAAACATGATGAAAACAAAGAAGCACTTCATTAATGCATTTGAAAAAGAAGTACAAAGAAAGGAAGTTACAAAAGAAAAACAAAACCCTGATCAGTGGATAGGGGGTTATCAGGCTCTATAGGAGTAATAGTAGACTCAGGTTCAGAAGCCAGGTCCATAGTGTCTGGGTGCAGGGCGTCCACTAACCACCCTACTCAACGATTGATCTCTATAGCACACTGGAGCCTCTCCAATAGCTTGTGCCAAGCACGCGTGTGATTATCAAAGTTCCTCATAAGGGCATCCCTCAACTCGGTTATCTTTCAGTTAGCAACCTGGAAAGATTATCGTGTACCTCAGCCAGCCTTTTTACAGCCTATAAAGAAGCCTCGCGAACCCTAACCTCCACCTTCAACTCTTCGCATTGTTAGAGTGCCGCATCCCATTCGGCCCTTAGCTGCTCCACTACCTCATTATGAGCACTCACGATGGCTATAGAGTACCTCATCTCCTCGAGCTCCCTTTCCTTCTACAAAAGGGTCTTCTCCAATTGAGGGACATCCCTCACCATCTAGTCAGATTGATGCCTCATGTGACTAAGCGTCTGCTCTCTCCATTGCTTTGGAAACTCTGCCAAGACCATGGTCTGAAAACACAAGTCAATAAGTTGAAAGAGGGAAAAGCAAACGAACACTAAGAAAAGGAGAATATCATCATAGCCGCTAAAAACAAGGCCTCATCCCCCTACTTGAGTGAGAGCTTATTCAGCTCAAGATCCGAACGGTAAAAATCCGACTGATCGACTATCTGTTTTCCTTCAACAGCATCAATATAGCAATGACGATTGTCTCCAACACTAATCGTTACCATACCATGCTCCTTCGAGCCTCAGAGCCCGTCAAAAGACCGAACAAGGATAGGAACACCTCATCCTCTAGCATAACCTGCTTGCCCTTGTCCAAGCGTAACAATGGAACAATAGTGGATGGCCCCACACCAGGCACCTCTGTCAATTCGAGGCCAACACCTTCATGGTGCCCTAGGGGAGTTTCCTCTACTCCCGCTGGAACCTTAGGGACATTACCTTCTACCACCTCTTCACCACTTTCGGCCTCCATGCCACTAGTCCCCATGCATTTCAATTGAACTGCCACTCTCCCTGAGCCTCAAACCCAAGGTCCCCCACATCAATAGCTCTCAATACCAATAGAGGGTCCTACCTTAACCCCTTTTTCCTTCACCTCAAGGATAATAGAGGAAGGGTGTCAATACTGGCCTTGGACGCATCCTTTGCCTCTATCGCCTGTCTTTTCTTGTGCCTCGTCGTTTATCCATTGTGATCGCCTCCATATCTTCTTCCTTGAGAGAAGCGAGAATGTTAATTTGCTTCTTACACTTTTTCTCAACTAGGGGAGACCTTTGATCTTCCTTTTCTCTCCTAACAACAAGCCCACCAACGACAGCAACTGGTCATCTAGAAGTGACTCGACCCAAATGCATCTTTTCTTAGTCTCACAGTAACTACCGACTGAGTGCATGAATCTTGCATTGCAAGATAGTTGACAAGCCTTCAATCCAACAATCGGTTCCTACTTGGCTTCTGGTATTCTAGGCATCCATTCCCTGTTCAGAAATTCCACAAAGAAGTATTTATGCATCCAGATTTTGTCAATGGTCTCCTCGTAAAAGAATTTCCAATTCGATTCGAGCCGAGTATGTAAATAGAACCACCCACCCATGCAGCCATCTCGAGCGTATCTCTTCAAGGCGAACACAAACATCAATATCTTGAAATCAAAATGGAAGTGGTAGAAACCCATCAGAGACATTATGACAACAACCAAGCATGAAGCACTAGGAATCAACAGCATTGGATAGATGTTCCAACGAACCAGTACCCAAGCGACATCACCTGTATATGGAACCTTCAAGCCATACTTGATGCACTGTTTATATATTGGGATGTAGCCTTCTGGTGCTCTATTGGCCCTGCCTTCATCAGTGACCAACCAAATGACATAATCATCTCCGAGCAGCATGCTGCTCCGAACCTCTCGTACTTCATTGTCTGTTATGATGCTCCTAATTTCATTAATGCTTGGCGAATCCTTAGCCATTTCTCTCTCAAAAAATCTCCACGGAAGGCTAAATCGTCAACAAATTTAATGTTAAAAAGATGAAAGCAAAAGTGGGAAACCAACCAGCGAACGTGTAGTTTTAAATCCGTGTCTGAGATGATTTGTCAAACTGGAGCAGCACGTGCTGCATTTAATGCATTGATTTGCAAAATCTGAAAGGTCTTCACTAAGTAGTACTCCTGAAGTCCCTTCTATGAATCAACTAAAAGGAGTATGGACAAGTGATAGAGCATGACCGAAAATGTCACATCTTAACCCTCGAGTTGAACACGTGAAAATCGCCGCATCACCCCGAAATATGGGTAAACCCCTATCCATATACCGAGATAACGCAAGATATTCATCGATATCCATAAATTTCTAAAATAACTTGACAGAATCCAAAAGACCATCTCAGTCCATCTCTGTTTCAAAAGGCATGCATAAGGCTAACTCGACCATTCTAATCAAATCTGTAGAATATAAAACAATTTCTTACTTAAGGGATCCTTATCAAATTACATCAAAAATAATTCCCAAAAAGAAATTCCAAAGAAATAAAAGGAGGTTCTCAACATACGTATATAAAACCAAACGAAATTCAAATCCAAATCAACAATGAGAGTATTCAAGATAGTTTTTCTAAAATAATTACAAAGTTTACCTCCATTTGGATTTACTAAAAACCTCAACCCAAAGAAGACTAGTACTTGAAGAAATCGACAAGATAAACTTCTTAGAATCCAACACTAGGCAATCACAAGTCTCAACTAAATTGCCTCTCTAAAAAATAAAAATAGAAGAGGTGAGTATAAACAATACTCAGTAAATGGAGTGTAATGACATGATTGTGACAATAAATGAGAAGTAAATATGGGAATGTAAAAATTTTCATTTTCAAACAAGTTATCAAATGTAAATAATTTAAAATAATCATGACAATTATAAAAAATATATCCATAAGTTCACATTTTTCAAAAATCATAGGGTCTCCCTAAAGAAACCACTTCCGCCCAAAGTTTTGTCAAACCTGAGTAGAAACCCATCAAGGGGTTTTTAATCCATTTGTTTCATAACACTACTTTCCCCTTCTTTGGTGTTGACTTATACTTCACCGGTGGGCATCCGAATAATACGATGGGAGCTCAGAAGGTCTCCTCTACCATCTTTTACCAATAAACCCCCAACCACATCACTCCTTCAGGTCGCTCCGTAAAGAGAATGACTATGGTCATTTATCATCACATGCATCATCACTTTACAAATATTTCAATTTCATCTAATATGCCATGATTTCAGCAAATGGTTATCAAACCATACCCCAACATTCATAAATATAATTTCCAACATCATATGACACATATTCATTCATAAATACATTCGATACATATATATTTCAAACTTTCATTTCGGGACATCTCACAATCACAAATCACATAAAAAATTCATTTATAAATCATTTTTAAAAGAATTTAGAAACTATTTTCTTATTTAGAAGCACAACTGTCCATCTACTCACCTCTTAAAAGACTTGACACTCACAATCCACAATCTAATCCAAGATAAGTCCATCATAACCCTTCAATTGTCTTAATCTAAGATAATAAATACAATTTCATCATTAAAAAAAAAAAAAAGTCAATACTAAGGTTAACCAAATTTTTCCCCAATTGTCTCATACTCCAAATTTTTATGCACAACCATATCTTAAAAAAGCTATCATATCTTGATCTACAAATCTTGGATTAAGCTGATTTTAATTTCTATTTAAAGTTAAGATATAGAGTTATAACTTCAATATTTATAGCTAAACTAAATTCCAATCACACATAAATATCTAAGTCTATGAATGTGTTAGTCCTAACTTCTTGATTCACTTTTGTGCAGTCACCAAAAAATTACTATAACTTTCACTACATATATCAGATTTAAGTGATTCAAGTCCTAATTAAAGATAAAACATAAATTTGCAATTTTTATATTTAAAGTTTGGTCTAATTTTGCCCAGAAGACTATTCAAATTTCAAATAAAGTTTATAGCCAGAACAAGACATAACAGAGCAATTTTGCATAACCCATCTCCTTTAAAAATTCACCAAAAATCTGATTCTCAATTAAATATCTACTGCAATATGTCATTTTAAAGTAGTAGAAGTCTAGTTTTATCAGGAATAAACCCTACTCTGTTTTCTATTGTGCAGAGATTGTTATGGTCGAAAAATTATAGTAATCTCAAATTGTCCGGCTTATAACATTCATGGTTTTCATTCTATTCTCACTTTAAGATTCAAATACTTGTATAATCAATATAAATCTAAGTTGAGGAAAATAATTTATCTCAAATAGGTTATCAATTTCATTCCCAAAGATGAGCCACAGCAACCCTAATTTTTCTCTCGCTATAAAATTCTCAAAAATTGTATAAATCATCAATATAATCATAAATAACTCAAATATATATTAGGAAAGTATTATTTCCTTAATAGGAGACACCAATCTTAACCAAGATCCAAATTTCTCAAAATCCTAGATTTTCTCTTTCTAGAAAACTCACTTCTCTCACTAGATCCAACCTTCAATGGTTTTGTTAAGAGTTTTAAAAGTCTCAATATATGGTTTTTTATTTGATCTTGGTGACTCTTGAAGAGAGCAAAGAGAGAGGGAAAGAGAGAGTACCAAGAGAGAGAGAATGAGAGTAAGGGTGAATTATGGTTCTCCGGCAAAGAAAAGAAAGTGGGGGGAAGAGAGAGATAATAAAAAATAAAGTGGAGGAATGAGTTTTTTTTTTTTTTACTTTTATTCTTTTCTTTCTTTTTTTTTTGTCTTTTCTTTCTTTCTTCTTCTTTTTCTTTTTTTTTTTTTTTTTGTCTTTTTCGCTATTAAAAACGGCCCAAATCGTGTTAAGCTCATACCTGGCCCAAAACATGTTGAATGGCTCTTGACAGCCTAGATGCCGACTTGATCAGTGCCCAACTAATCGGTCGATCGTCTACCCATAAAAGTTTACCATCATGAGGCATAAGACCCTCTGAATCAATGGCTCAAGGGGCATGTTCAACTGAAAACGTGCCGACAACAAGAAATTTATCTCCCAGACAGGTAGGCACGACTCATACTCTCTCTGTACCCACAGACTAGATCCTACTTGGTGGCTAACTATTATGGTACTCGATCAGCTCCACTCAATCCACTAAAGTAATTATTCTCTTTCCTTATGAATGCGAATGTAATCCCTGTAAATAGAATGAAGATCTCTAGATGTGAAAAGGAATCTCATTGACACCTTATGCCTTCCTAATTGATATAGATGAGAATCTTCTCACCAAAAAAAAGAGATGAGAATCTTTTGAAATCTTTCATCATGATCCCTATAATCTCGGGACACTCCCATAAGAAAATTAGATTCTTAACATTCCACATGCACGCAACTCTCCCAAGCAAAAGTATATAAGCTCCAATGTTCCTACAGCCAAAATAAGTACTCTGGACTTGCACAAAGCACCATCAAGTACACAGAGTTTTCTCTCTCAATCTGTTTCTTTCCTTTCAAAAACTGCTCTCTAACTTAAATGTCAAAGTTTCCCTGCCGGAATACCCTTCGGCGGTCTTTTGCGGGTCCTATTGATCAAGATCGTAAGACAGCCAAATCCTCCCATTTAAGTTAGTAGCGTCATTATCTATGAAGTCAATCACCTCCAACAATATTTATAGGACACTCAATTGAGCAGTTTATGAAGGACTGGTTACTGATCGGGCAGACCAATAAGTTGAATCCATAGAGATCCGATACCTATTTGCGGTTCTCCCGTCGGAATACCCTCCGGCAGTCTTTTACGGATCCTATTGATCATGATTGTGAGACAACCAAATCGTCTCGTTTGAGTTAGTAACGTCATTTTCTGTGGAGTCAAACCCACCTCCAACAATATCTATGGGGCACTCAATTGAGCAGTTTATGAAGGACGAGTTACCAACCGGGCAGACCAACACTACAAAAAAAACATGCTTTTAGCGTGCGACAAACAAAAATTTGTCGCCAATTAGCAACAAATTTTTCAACAAAAAATTATTCGTCGCAAAATTTGCGACAAAGTTTTTAGTTAGTCGCAAAATTTGCAACGAACTCATATTTCGTCGCCAAATTTGCAAAGAACCTTATATTCGTCGCTAAATTTACAACGAACCAAGAGTACGTTCTAAAATTCGCGATGAACCTTGGAGTTCGTTATAGAATTCGCGACGACATTTGAGTTCGTTGCAAAATTGCAACAAACCTTGATTCGAATTCGCAAAATTTTGCAACGAACCAAGTGTTCGTCACAAAATTTGCAACGAACCTTTGAATTCGTCGCAAAATTTTGCAACGAACCAAGAGTTCGTCGCAAAATTTGCAATGAACCAAGTGTTCGTCGTAAAATTTGCAACGAATCTAGAATTTGTTGCAAAATTTCTATACTTAGAAAATTTGTTACTTCCGACCCATTTATTTTGTTTCATTTGAAAATGGGATTTCGCTCCACTCGGTAGAGGTAAGATCTATCTCTCTCTCTCTCTCTCTCTCTCTCTCTCTCTCTCTCTCTCTCTCTCTCTCTTCTCTCTCTCTTCAATGGTGAATGCGGATCCGGTCGCCCGGATCCGGCCTTACCAGAGATCGCCGGATCTGACTGTCTGCGGGCGCGGCGGCCCCAGGCCCGGGCCGTAGTGCCCTCGTGTGGTCGTGAGGGCCGCGCTTCACAGCCGGGCACGGCACGGCCGCTGCTGGTGGGAGGGGGAGCTCCTACCCTCCCTGGTTTTTTTTTTAATTTGTTTTTTCTTTTTTTTTTGGTTTTATTTAATATTATTTTTTATTTGTTTTAGTGCGGCATGTTCAAAGGTGGAGATAAATCTGCATAAAGGATTATCGATGCTATAAGTTACATTCGCTATTTCATATGTTGTTACATAAAATTTATACAAAAATATTGATTTTTTATATTGTTTTATAGAATGGAGTAAAAATCGAATCAACTTCAAAGTTTGCTCCTCTGAAATGAAATGAAAAGTTTGGTATGATTCTGTGAGTTATTTTTTTTTACTTTACGTAATGTTCTATATCATGTCATATATTCTCTTATTTATATCATAATTTTTTAATTCAATATTTTAATTTTAGGTTTCTTATAATTAAAAATAAACACTGATTTTAATAAGAAATGAGTCAAACAAAATTAATTTTATAATTTTAATATAACTAATTGTTTTTTTATTTATTGCAGCGACAGTTCACTTGGAACGAGACGGATGAGTTTGAAATAAGAAGAATTTTTAATAAGAAATGCGGTTATCACATTCGATGATGGTGGTGGTGGTGGTGTTTCTTGAATGTGATTTTTGTATTTGAATATGTGACTTTGTATTATGTTTGTTGACAGTATCTTTGAATGTGATTTGTGTTGTATCATATTGTGTTTGTGATTTTGTTTTGTGGTTTGTTGATAATATTGATATTGATATTAGATGGTTGGTTTTTTGTGGTATTGTTTGATGGTTGGTCGATACTGTTAAATGACTATTTTATTGATATTGGATGAGAGGCAAAAACAAGGTATACAGGAAAAATGACCAAATTATAGAATTCAATTTGATTTTTATTTGTAAAATTTTCAAATTTGTTACAAAATTTGTTGCTAAATTTTCTACCAAAATACCCGAATTCGTTACAAAATTCGTTGCTAAACATGTTTGCAACGAAATTTACAACCAAAAGGTTCGTCGGATATTAGCAACGAATTACGTTTTGTCACAGATTAACGACGAACCCGAGTTCATCGCAGATTAGCGACGAACCCGTGTTCGTCGTAGAATTCCTAGCAAATTAGTGACGAATTTTTATTTTTGATTGTTAAATTTTGCGACAAGCTGATAGCGACAAAAAATATTTTGTCGCTAAATTTGTCGCAAATCGTTTTTCCAATGAATTTTTTTTAAAATTCGTCGCAAAATTTGTTGATAAAATGTAACATTTTTGTAGTGCAATAAGTTGAATCCATGGAAATCCGATACCCATTTGCTCTAGAGATGGTTGAAGCCGTTGCCAATGAGATGGGAGCTGATAGAGTTGGAATAAGGCTCTCTCAATTTACAAATTACGTTGGATGTGGAGACTCATATCCAAACGCTTTTAAGCCTTGTCATTGCTGAATCCTTGAACAAGTACAGCACTGTAGCCCGCTATATGGTTGGGCCGAGGATGAAAACAGTCGAAGAAAAATCGGAGTGATCAAGAAAGTCTTTTAAATGCACTTTCATTTTTGCTGGGGTTATGATCGAGAAGATGGGATCAAGACTGGCGGAAAAGAGGACAGACCTTGTTTGTAACAGTCGTCTTTTTTTAGACAACCCCGATTTGCTCAAAAGATTTGAGCTTAACAAACCTCTTAACAAGTACATCAGAGAGACATTCTACACAAATGATCCTGTTCTGGACAAGTGACATCAAAAACTGGTATCAGTATCTACCACCCCTTACCCTTGAATACTAAAATAATAACGGCATCATGTTGCATGGTTTTTTTCAATATTTGGCTATTTATAAGATTTGGTCTGCAGTAATATGTGTACCCCTATTATTGATGGGCCAAATTACATGTTCAATCATTGAACTATACCCAAATTTCAATCAAGTGCCTAAATATGGACTTGTATCGTTGTTAAGTTCCTTAAAAGTTTCGATTCTAAAAAAATCAAATCCCTAGAGATCTGGATGAAAGTTTCTGTTGCCCAATGCATCATCCGATGTGGCACACGACACATCATTTCTCTTCATTCCCATATGCCATGCCATTTCCCGACCATTGATCAAGGTTTATTGCTTGGGTGAGCGAGGTTGGTTTGTCAATTGAAAAGTCTTTGTATAGTCTCAAATAGTCACCCTGCACTTAGTTTGGTCATTTTGGTAATGTTGTCATGCAATTTGGACTCAAAAGTATGGTTTTGATCACTCCTAGGCTGGTTTTTCAATTGAAAAAGTTCTTGTATTGTCTCAAACAGTCACCTTGGCTTGGTTTGGTCATTTTAATTATGTTGTTACGTAGTATGGACCCCTAAGATGTGTGGATCAGTTGGTGTTAAACCATCATTTCTCTCGGGCAAACTACTTTTAGTTGTTTATATAAATGTTGTTATCACCCGGGACGACCGAAAGGGAATAGAGGAGTTAAAGCCTTCATCAAAAGCCATTTTCAAAGAAGATTCCTCTTGATCATGTTATGATCATACATTCCAATCTTGTTTTGCCCCGCATACTCTGGGCCACTCCTCACATGATAGGTGTAATTAACGAATGTTGCTGTGTGAAGGGACGAGAAATTCCCCCATATAAGAATGGAAAGCGCACCAACAGTGCAGAAACATGAGGCAGATTGACAAAATTCTCCGTATGCATAGCAGCATAACTTTCTAAAATATACCGTTCTAATCCTATCTTTTAATAAAAAGCATGACCTCAATTCAAAACATGCCTTGACTTCCTATAAAATCGACCCAGATATTCGAAATCCTGATATGGCTTTAAACAAGAAGCAAATTTCGGTTTTCAATTCCTTAATCATAAAAAACATATCTTTATTTGAATATATGTGTGTGTATTTACACACAAAGATATTCGAAATCCTGATATGGCTTTAAACAAGAAGCAAATTTCGGTTTTCAATTCCTTAATCATAAAAAACATATCTTTATTTGAATATATGTGTGTGCATTTACACATAAAGATATTGAAGGCAGGCTCGTCCACACATGAGCTGCGGAGACTTGAATCTCCAACTTGATGGCTAGTGGGAAATCTAGGTATCGCCAAGCTACAATAGGCAGTTGTGTGTAATCCTTTTTTATGTTCAAACATGTATGTAGACCAACAAAGAACAGAGCTCACTGGTGTGACTATATGCCCTTTCCCATAAGATTCATGAAAGAGCAATTATGATAGAACAACAATGATTGAAATTCAGTGTGTGGCTTTATTTCGGTTTACTGGTGCACGAAGGGAAGATAGGTGTTTGGCATCTGCCTTGTCAATTCCACTAAAGAGATAATTGAAAGGTGGCATTTCCACATACCGCCCAATGCCAGGAGTAACCTTCAATTCATCATTTTGCCAAACAATTTTTCCTCCTGCAATTGTCACTTCAACCTTTCCCTGAAAAGACATTGAACTTTGTTGTAAGAATTAGAACATAAGGTTTGGTACGCATGCCCATAAATACACATGAGATGTTGTACAAATAAGAATAAGCAATTCTCTCACACGTACAATGTCTTAAATTTGGAACCCATCAAAGCAACTAGAAGTCCACAATCCCATAATTCAGCTGATAAATGAGTATTACTTGTATAAATCGTTCATGCTGTAGTCGCTGTCCAATATCGTGCAACTATTGAACTAGAAAATGGGCTCACACAAATATGATGAAGCTATCAAAGTTTTGTTGGTCTAGTAGAAAGGGCATTAAAACCCCACATCAAGTGCTTGGGTTCGAGTCTTAATAGTGACAAAACAACATTAGGAAAGCCCTCTCCGAATGAGGACCCGAGCGAAACTCCAGATACTAGGCGATGAACTAAGTTCAGGACACCAAAAAAAAAAAAAAAAAAAAAAAAAAAAAATATGATGAAGCTTAGATAAATAGAAAAATGGAATTGATTCAGAAATGGACTAGTAGAACAGTGTTTCACAAAGGTTATATTTAGAAGACCAATCAATAGTGCCTCAATAATGAATTGAATAGATAGTATTAAGATTGATCAACTTTATTTACTGGAACAATTTAAAATTGTTTATCAGATATTTGACTATTAAATGTCCAAAAGAAGATTCAAACTGATGTGTCGCCAAATTTACCTTCCCTCTCCTTCCTTCATAGACATTTGTATCAGTTCTAGAATGGTGTGAACTAGCAGATATTTCAAAGCTCGAATTTGGGTTCAGTATGATAATATCTGCATCTGATCCAACAAGTATTGCCCCCTTCCTTGGATAGATATTGAAGATTCTAGCACTGAAGAAATTGTTGGAGCAAATGAAATCAGAAACTGTTGTGTATAGTAAATGTTATCATAAATCAGATCTTCCTATATAATCCTTGGGAAGTGAAGAACCCCACAGAGTCTAAATGACTAATACAAAAGCATACCACTCGGTGCTTGTCAATCGGACATAATCGGTGACTGATATTAGGCCAGACTCCTGGAAAGACAAAGAAATTAAGAAAAAGCAGGTAAGGAAAAAATAAATTATATTCATCTTACCACCAAGGTATCCCAAACCAGATGCATCCTCTCTTCAATTCCTGTGGTTTATCATTCCAAAAAAAGACAGAGGCACTGCAAATTAAATGGGTAAAATAAATCATATTAATAGGCCAAGGAATATTTAAATATGAGTACCATTGACGCCATTAGGAATTTTCCGAAAATCATTGATTCCAAAAGCTTTCTGTGTGGAATTAAAGACACAGTGATCGGTTCCTACAAGCTGCAAAATGCGGAGGGATTCTGAGAAATAAGAAAGAAAGAACAAGAAGTTTTTAATTGCTGGCATTAAGATATTGCCTAAAAAATTTAAAATATATTGAAAAATATATATATTTTGACAAAGGACTCAGATGGTTGTTGGCATTAATATATAACTGTAGAAATACCCCAGAGACTTTCCCAATTTTTACATTGGTCCCCAATTTTACATTTTGGCCTCCACATAGTTTTACAATTCCCAAGGGTCCCTCCACCTCCGAAGAAGCCTTAGTGCACGTAGTTCTCGCATGGCTGTGACTCCCATTTTTTGCACCATTCTAATTGACAAATCTTGCACAAGGGATTATCCTAATTCTACCACTACAAATAGGTTGTGCCTATCACCCTCTTAAAATTCATTAAGGGGGGTTAAGGAGAAGCCATACCAAGGAGCATCCAGGGAGGATAAGGGCTATCCAAAGAGGAGGATCAAAGGAGCCCTACAAGGAGGAGCCCAGGAAAGCAGGACTGGACACAATTTCTAAAGCCTTTGGAGGATCTAAAAGAGTTGAAGATTAAAATCTTCAAATTTTGGAAGCTCTGAAATTTGTTGCTTGAAGATTGATTGAAATCAATCTTCAAACTTTTACATGTTTGATCCACCAGACTGAAAATTACTTTGTTTTCAAATTCTCATCCTCCAACAAAGACAAATAAGTTTTGTTGAGGCCCGCCTTCATTAAGTCCGCTGCACAAACAAGCAAGCCCGCCTTTGTCAAGGCAACCAACAAAAATTAACAAACCTGCCTACACAAGCAATTCAGTCCTTATCAAATTTGACTACAAAGACAATAATTAGTATGAAATAAAGCATCCACGCTTTCATTTGTGATATGGACACTGAAGAATCAGTTGTAAAAACTTGCTTGATGATTTGCACTCAAAAAGTTTTGCTAATAAAATTAATTTGCCCATACTTTTCCTTGACTTATTTTCAGACTTGAAATATGTTGTGAACAATAATGATCAGAATAATGTCATTACCTCAAAAGAATTCTCCTTTTGTCAAAAATGATATCAAGGGTTTCCAATGACTTAGTCTGAAAAGCTTAGTATTTATTAACTAAAAGTCTTGGAAACTGTATTGAGAGGTGACAATCTTTTAAGCAAATTTATGTCATTGATGCAAGAGTCCCTAAATTATTTCCAATCTGGTCCCTAACATCAAACTTTTCCCTTTTATAGATTCAGTGTGCCAGCATCATGTGATTGGATATGTACATCAATGAGATAAAAACCTGAAGAACTCCTGTTGAAAGGGCAGCTTGAAGAGCCTTGCCATGTCCTGCTGCCCTGATTGGAGGACTCATTACATACCTGCAGAACGTGAAATATAACGCATGGGGTGGTGTTGAAAAATGCTGGCAGAAAGTCAAGAGAGTTTGAAAGCATATGGCCTCACATGTTATTGTACAAATACAAAGTATCATATAATTTTACATTCGTTAGTATAACAAATTGAACTAAGAGATTCTTGCCTTGATGCAATATTGAAGTCTGGATTCCAATGTGCAGATTCATCAAGTACTAAACCAGATACTACGGGCTCTCCAACCACCTTCTGTCCTGCAATTCAAACAAATTGATTATTGCTTTCCTTGAATAAGGCCCTACAACAACAACAAAAAACTGAGACTTAATTCCAAATTTTGGGATTGACCGTCTGGGAGACCAATATAAGGGGGGGAGAGAGAGAGAGAGAACATAAAATTAAAGTTTGAAAGTAAAAATAGAGAAGATAAAACTAAAAAATAAAAATAAAAAATATGAAAAGAAATAAGTAAAAATAAACTATCTATAGAAATTTAATAATAATAATAATAATAATAACAACAATAACAACAATAACAATTCAGTTAGTTCGGATTCTCCTACATCACTCATTTCTATCCTTGAATAAGGCCCTGTTAATAGTAAATTAGAAATAGTAGTGTGTGTTCAGAATATTTGTGCCAGGTAATATGCCTTGAAAGTACATCTGAGAAAGTGAAAAATAGCACCACATGATGTGATGGTATTGATCAAATTACTGGCTACTGATTAAAGAAATATGCTATCCAAGTCAAACTTTGCAACCAAGGAGAGGTAATGATGTTTCTTTACACAAATTTTTTTATGCGACAGATGTTACCTAACTAATACTACTTAAAATTAATAATCCTTAAGAGTTTAGGTTTTGTTCTATCTTAAACAATAGCTAGTAAAACAATAAACTGTTTCAACATCAGGAATGATGACGAACAAAGGCAGTGTAAAAGTAATAACGAGAAAGTAATCTAGAAATATACCATCAAGCCACAAGTAGTAGGGTCAAACTGCGAACTTCAATAGCAAGGGCTCAAATCAAATTGATCAATATAGATAGACAAAAGGGGATTCCATACATGTTCAACAGACTACTGGAAACTAAACAACCTCATAAGATCATATCCTAAGTCATCTGAACAGGTAAAAAATGTCCATGGAGTAAGAAATATCATAAACAAGCCTGATAATCTGGAGTAATGGAAATCTCTCTCCATGTTGCCTAATAAATCATAGGCTGGTAATACAATTGGTCCTTGTGCTTGCATCTGAACCTGTCTCCACTTAAGTATTGCGCATTCTGGCTTAAAATGCCTTACTGATTTGTCCTGAGGACTTCCCAGGAAATTAGCTGCCACCTTTCCTCATTCTTTGTCCACATGAGCATACTTAACTGTAGAGTTTCAATGGGATCCCAGCCAATATCATCAAAAGGTGCCTCAATGTGAGAAAATTCAACTTAACTATAGTGAAGGAATAATAAAATCTACCCCACTTATAGCACCACATCCTCATCACTATCAGCACACATAGCCAAAAACCAATAGAAAGGTAATGCCAATTCTAGAAATATCTCCTACAAGGTCAAGATGTGTCCCCCCCCCCCAATTTAGTACTTTGACCCCTATAGCACTTAACTCCACTCTTGTGGCTGGCATTGGCTCTCATACCGTTTGTAACAACATGAAGCCATCTCCACTGAAATATTGTCCACCTTGGATTAAAATGCCTCATGAATTTGTATCACAGCACAAAAATGTGATTCCAAATGAGGATCACCCATCCCGGTAGTACCCCCACACAAGCACGTACTCAAGACATATCAATGTGAAAACATTCAACACAATTATATTTAAGGGATACAAAAGGAATTATAAATTCAAAGGGAGATTTTTTTCAATGGTATATAAAGAGAAAAAAGCAGCTACTTAATATGGAATCCCATTCGATTTGCGTAATTAAATATTTGATGCATGACCTCTCAGATGAAATCAGAAAACTTTGAGATGGGGATTGATGTCCCAACCATCGTTGTGAAATGAGATTCAAACAGCCTAGAAGGCAGTAAAATGAAGCAACCTAGGCAAGAATTATAGCATCAGTCCTTATTTACATGTTAAATTTTTCCGCCCAATATGTGAAAGAAAAGTGTAGACACAGTTTATAGTAACTACTTCACCACTTATAATTTATTGCGTTGGGTAGAAAGAATTTATGATGAAAAACATAGTCAAAGGTAGAAAACTAAAACTTGAAAGTATGTAACAAAGAAAGCACCAGTAAGAAATTAAAACTCATAGGCTCACAGTAGCATGACACGCCCATTGTAAGGATTAGGCAATGCCATCTTATGCATTTATCAAAGTTGGATTCACTACCTGATTTTCGAGCTCGAGCGATTTCTTCCATTGCATCTATGCTCATGACATGAACCACATACAAAGGTGTATTCATGAAATCTGCAAGACGAATAGCTCGAGCAGTGGCCTCACCTTCCAGCTGCATCAGTTGTGAATTAGATGAAAAACGATATGAGAACATGAATCCAAAAATGTAGTTTTAAGTCAATAGTAAAAAGACAAAGATGAACCTTACACTTCATAAAAACAAAAGCTATCTTCTCAATCAAGGATGTCTACCATATAATATGGCAAACCTTATAATATCACACCGCCCCTCAAAAAAAAAAAGAACACAAAAACACAAAAAAAAAAAAAAACCACAAAAAAAAGACAAACAAACAAACAGAAACAAAAACAGAATTACCACTGGAGGCCTTGAAAGTGCATGTCCCTCAGGACCAGTAATGCCAAGTTCAATCATTCTTTTCTGTCCTTCAAACACAGCATCTCCATTTTCTGCATGAACCATAGCTAATGCACCAAGAGATTTGCATTTTTTGAAGCCCTCAAGTAGAAGATCATCATTAATCATGAGAGAGCCCTTGTAGGCCATGAAAAACTTGAATGAATTTATACCTGAAATGTGAAAGAAAACATTGTGAACATTTCACTGACCAATAAGGAATTACTTGAACATGTGAAACAATGTACTGATGGTCCGACATGCAGGATCAAACAGCAGTTGACAAAAATATTGCCATAGACTCTAAAGGAAAATATTTAAAACCTTTCTCTTTAACCATGATTTCCATCTCTCTTGAAACAACTTCATCCCATTTGGTAATTGCCATGTGGAAACCATAATCCATGCAAGCATTTTTTGCTTTTTTTTCATAGGCTTCAAAACCTGCTGACAAACTCCCCCCTACTGGTATGACGAAGTCTATGTGCATGGTTGTTCCACCTGCTAAAGCAGCAGCCTGCCCGCTAAAGAAGTCATCAATGGTCTCAGTACCCATGAACTCCATGGCCAGGTGAGTATGGGGATCAATTCCTCCTGTTGATCACACAAGTACAAATTACATCAGAGTGGAATTAACATTTTCATCATTATGGATGCAGACTGGACTAAGAAAGAACCATCTTAAAGGTCCACAAACTACAAATAGTATTTACTATGATTTCTAAAGACCCCAATGTTAAAGGATTGAGATTTATTCTTTCTTTAATAACAACATAGATCCTTTTGTTCTCATACTAGTGTAAAGTTGAAGGAGAGAGATAGAGAGCACAAAGGACACATCCATTATTTACTTCCTTTCACTCTTCCAGAGTCTGGATCCATGACACCTGAATACCTTGCAGTAAAGTACTGTCCTTCTCCTACACTTTCTACTTGCCAGTCACCTCTTGTATGTGAAACCTTGTTTCCGACTTTGAAACACTAAAGACTTCTTGGATAGCTTCTTGAAAGGACCCCTTGGGAATAGCTTAATTAGTTGATATTCATATGATTGGAATGCTTTATTGGCGAAGACATTTATAAGAGTCTTGGTTCAAGAGAAAATTATATTCTTAACAAATAACAATAGTAACATTTGAACTACTTATTTTCTCCATCTGAAAAAAATTCATAGGCAAAAATTGTTCAAAACACCATCACTTTAGTATCATGTCCTAGAAGTGTTCCCTAACCATGTTCATCATGTCTTTCTGGTTTATCTGTACTTCGGAGGTCTTGTTGTTGTTGTTGGCTCTAAAACATATGATTTGGGGCCAACAATCATGTCAAGAACAACAGGTAGAATCTTATAAGGCCAAATGATTTGCAAGTTGCGACCAGTGTCCACAAACACTCTCAAGGCACCCCTATGGGCACCAAGGAGGAAAGACAGGCATTCGTCTTTGATCCCTAGGAACTAAGCAAGAGCCTCATTGCTACTTCACTAGCTACAAAACTCTTCCAATCCTCCCCCCCCCCCCATTCCCCACCTTGCCAGTTTTCAACTTCTAGTTCAGCAGCCTACTCTTTTGAATTCCATTTATTCACCCTTAGTACACACTACAGGTGCAAAATTTACTAAACTAATATCAATAACTAGGGGAAAATTTTTTTCCTAGAAATTATTGGAAGTTCTAGTTTAGTGTGAAATTCTATTTTACCATTCATAAACTTTGTTGAATGTAGAAAACAATATTAAATTAGCAGTTTATAACTGCAAAGTCTTTAAAATGGTTTCAAAAAACAAAAGTGAGTGTGAATTTTCCTGAAAGAACTGAAAGTTTTTATGTCAATCATACTCAAAAATCAAAATTTCTTCTGTTAATAGCATTCAATGGACTAAACATGCATCTCAAATTACTCAGGCAACCATCTAGCACGACACCTAGTGCCTCTAGACCTGCAGATGATTGGTCCTGATATCAGAAAGGGAGCTTTTAACAACAACATTTTGCAATCTGATGCACCACCGATAGGGCTGACACTATTCAAGAAATAGGCACTAAATAGAAAAGGTGTAAGCTACCGGAAGGAAAAAAATACAGCACCACATAAAGAGAACAAAAAAAAAAAAGATTGGCCTGGAGCTAAACAACTGACATTTAAAATATATATATATATATATTATTGACCCCCATCAAACATTTCTTATTCAAATCCAAAAGCCAAAAGAATCTAATACCAAGCCTCCTTAAACTTAAGAACTTAGAATCCTGAGATTCAAACATCTTGCTTGCAGAAGCCCTAGAAGTAGCTGGACAACTTTTCAAGGAAACTGCAAAGCCACTTGGTACATCCCACCAAGAATTATGAATAATTGCTCCAAGGTCAGATGCATTATGTACTGCTTATGCAATTCTACACCACCTGGCATGAACAAGTGCACAAATTTCTTTATTAACAAGATCACAAGATAGAGGGGGGAGAGAGAGAAGAATAAACTAAGTAAAAAGTTTTAATGGAGCCTTTCAGTCTCTTCCATGAGTCTCAAGACACCAATTCATACATTTTTGGTCATGAGTTACAAAATTAAAAAAGTTAATAGTGATATATAATCTATCGACAACTAGAGCATGGAACATTCACCTGGCATAACAAATTTTCCAGTGGCATCAACCACAGTAACATCATCGCCAACCTGCAGAGAGAATTCAGATTTACAAATCAAGAGGAAAAGACTTGTTACATCCAGAAAATGAATCTAGCTAAAAATTTCAAAAGCATGGTTCTTAAGACTCCAAAATTCTATGCTGTACATTCCCTAAAAAATTGTAACCTCTGACAAGAAATCATCTTGAAAGATGTAAAAATTACAAAGACTAATTGATTACTAAAAAATTTTGATGTTCCTTATATTTTGTATGAGACAATATTTAGCTCTTCAACTCTATACTTAAGTCATGTTTGCTTTTGTTAAAGAATTAGGGTAAAATCTATTCTTATCCTTTTGTAATTCAACATTTTAGTATATATAAAGTTGGGGACTACCAGATTAGGAATATCACATTCTCCCAATCTCTCTCTTCAATTTCCTCTCCTCTCCTTCTTTCTCCTAAACAACAGGGTATCAGAACCAATCCTAACCCTAAGCCAAAGCACACAGCAGCCACCATAACCCTTCATCTGGAAGAGAAAGAGAGGGGGGGAAATTATGTAGCTACGGTACCCGCTACGGTGCCCCGCTACAGTAGTCATGCTAGGCTAATCCCGCTACAGTGTCGCGCTATAGTAACTGATACTGCAAGAAAAGCTATTCAGATCTATTTCTGGTATCGTCTCTTTTTTTCCCCCCCTTTTTAAATCATGAAAACCAATTCTGTCCCATCTTCTCCATTTCCCATTCAAATAACTACCATAAAATTGAATGGTACCTATTACTTGCAATGGTCAAAGTCTGTTAAAGTATATTTGACTGGTCAGGGAAGGCAAAGTCATCTTTGACCAGGAAAGGCTCACACTTAGTCTCAAGCGGATGCTCAGATACTCTCTTCTTTATGGAATTCCATGGAACCTAGCACAGCTGACTTGTGTACTCATCCTGGTATGTGTAAGGTGGTGTGGGAGTATCAAAAGTTTTTATATACTAGTAATATCACTCGTATGTAACATATCACTTGAGTTTTTTGAGATTAAAAAGAGGGACAGATCTATTACAGACTAATTTGCTGAATTGAAGCGAATTCATAAGGAGTTAAATAGTATTTGTCCTATCATCTCTAACATTCAACAAATGGAAAAACAGCAAGAAGAAATGTTTGTGTTGAAATTCTTGTTCAGTTTTCCCTCTGAGTATCATTCTTTCAAGTCACAGATCCTAGGAGGTGTTGGCCTTCCTAGTCTTGCTGAGGCATATTCTCAAGTTCTTTGCTCCGTTTCAAAGGATGTTTCATTGAGTAGTACTAGTCTGGCCACCAATCATTCCGCCTTAGTTACACAAACAAGTACAACTAGTGACCAGGTGGCATTGGCTACACAAAATCTCAATAGAGATGCTCAATTTAATGGTAGTAGAGATTTTTATCTTGGTAGAGGATACCATGGTGGTAGAGGAAGATGAGGAGGTCGTGGCACTCAAAAGTGTTTTCATTGTAGCCTACAAAGTCATACCAAAGATCAATGTTGGGACCCACATGGAAAATTGAATTTTGTTGCCAATATAGCCAATACAACAGCAAGCAATTCATTTGGTCCTCATACTCCAAGTAACCAACCCATTGTTCATTTGTCAGCAGAACAGTATTCTAAATTTCTTCAATATCAATCTGCCAAACAACTTCAATCTCCAACAGCTTCTCTAGTTCAAACTGGTAATCCTGTGGCTTGTTTGTCTTCTAATCTCTCCTCTTCAAAACCTTGGGTTCTTGACTCTACTGCTAGTGATCATATGTCAGGTAAACCTTCTCTTTTCTCTGATATTTCATCTTCAAATCTTTCGCTCATCGTGACCTTAGCAAATGGATCCACCACCCCTGTTGGTGGTGTGGGAATTACTCAACCTAGTACCTTATTTTCTTAATCCTCTGTTTTGCACATTCCGCAATTTCCTTTTAGTCTAATATCCATCAGCAAATTAACGAAGAGATTGAATTGTTCTATCGCTTTCCTACCTAATTTTGCTGTTATTTAGGACTTGAGGACAACGAAGACCCAAAGGAGGTTGTGAATCTAATGGCCTTTATTATTTTGATCCGTTGTCAATATCTACAACCTGTTCAGTTTCTGTTTCTCCCATGGAAATCAACTGCCGTCTTGGTCATCCGTCCTTGAAAAAGTTGCAGCAATTAGTTCCTAATTTGAGTCAAATGGCATCTTTAAATTGTGAGTCCTGTCAATTTGGGAAAGCATCATCATGTTTCATTTGCTTCCCGAGTCAATAAACGAGCTTTGGCTCCTTTTATGTTAGTTCATTCAGAAGTTAACAAACTGGCGTAAGCAAAACAATAATCAGTCCCCTAGTCTAGTAAATGTGAACAGAATAACACCAGACCCCAGATTTCAAAATAGTAAGAATACTCTAGATGGGTATTATCATCAAAAATCCAAAATAAGAAAATGATTGAATTGGTTACCCAAAGAATAAATCTGAAACTACAAAAGACTGACCTTTATATTAGGTTGAACGGCAGCAATAATCCCATCCTCAACATAAACATCGGCAATCTCCTGATGATGTGCGTTCACCACAGTTCCTCCCTTGATCAAAATCTTCGATCCCGACACTCCATACCCAATCTCTCCTACATATCCACTTGGAGCTTCACAATACTGCAAACAAACACATACTCTCTTCAACTTCACATTAGAATAACTCCAAACTACAAATTTTTACAGAATCCGACTAGTCACAGTCACAGGATAGTAAATATACTCCTATGTACTATCACAAACAGAAAAGTTCCAAGAAGAGAACACCCATGAGAGAGAGAGAGAGAGAAATCGGAACCTGATTTGATTCGGATAGTGGAGTAAAGGGCAAGAGAAGAAGGAAGAGAGCGAATAGTTGCGAACTGTGATCCATGGAATTGAGCTCGTCTCTATCAGTAGAAAGTCAGAGACGGACGCTAACTTGAAGATAAGAGAGAGAGAGAGAGAGAGGTAAAGAAAAGCGAAACGTATGGGATTGGGCATTTTACTAACGCTGCGAGAATCAAATTTAAAATTCTAGAGAGAGAGAGAGAGGGAGAGAGAGAGAGAGAATCTCTACCTTTGTCCCAACCTAAAGCATGTCGTGGCATGTTGAGGTTTTGAGTTTCTCAAACAGCAAGGTCCTCCTTAGTCTCGTTGATTTTTCGAGCACAATCAACATCATATTTTGATCACATCATTCATTTTTTTCGCCAAATTTAAAATATTATTAGTTTAAAAGATTCTGTTCGTACAATAATAAAAACTACTGATAAAAATAATTATTTTAAATTGAAAAACAGAAAATATTAATTTTACATAAATAAATAAAAATAAATTCATCTAAATTCCATAGATAAATATAGAAATACAAAACAACATAAGCATATTATTCTCTCAAATTTGTTTATTTTAATAATTCAACAACCAAGCGGGGTTATTTTATGAGGCAGCAAAGAGATGATATATAATTTTATTTAGAGAAAAGCAAAAACCACATGTTTGAAAAATTAGCTTAATGCCTTATAAGGGAATTATCAATTCATGGTTCAATAATCTTAGGGCTAAGTTATCGACGGACAGTTGGTCTAATGAAAAAAATAATAGAATTCTTAATCATTACTCAGATTAGAATTTTAGAAATGAAAAGAGTTATATTGAGAGAACTTCCCTCTATAGAAGGTCCAATAATATTTCGAGTCAGATTAATCAAAATATAGATCTGAATATTGATTGATCAAGTATCAAAAAATCTTACTACTGAATTCGAACACAATGTTCCTTCTCAGGGTGTAATGTAATAGCTCTTATTCAACTATAACAATTTGTATTACTTACTATTTTTAAATTGGAAGTGAGTTCAATTATAGATAAAATATGAAAATACCATCTAAGATGGTTTAGGCATGTGCAACGAAGGCCTAAAGATGCACCTGTTAGAAATGTAGAGAACTTAAATATAGTAGATTTAATAAAACGTTGAGATAGACCATTGAAAACTTGGATTCAATGTATTCGTAAAGATATGATAGTGATAGAATTAGTTGAGAAGATGGTCTTAAATAGGAATGAGTAGTGTAAGAGAATCCGTATAAACTAAATCTTCTTTTTTCTTTTTTCTTCTTTTTTTTTCTTTTTTTTTAATTTCATTATTTATCTTTCATATGATCAATCTCAAATTTTAAGATAAAAGGTTTAGATTGTTATTGTACTATTTTTTAAATCGCAATTCAAGTCCCTATAATTCTAGAACATAGTATTTCTCGTTTTCTCTCTCCACGTAGAAGTCACGAAGCATAACAAATAAAATCAAGTAACATTTGCTTGTGTTGTGGCTCATGAATAGATGTTTAGGTGATCCTTTCTCTTGGCCTCAAAAGCTGGATACTTAAATTTATGATATAAAGGAAACCTTTGAAGCTCAAAATATGGGACTAAAACTAGGTGGAATGGACCATGTCATTGCCTGCCAACGTCATAATTATGTCTAGTTCAAGAAATGATGAACATTCTCAAAGGAAAGATCAACCTCACTTGTTACTTTTTCAAATCGTAAGGAAGAACACCAAACTCATGGCTAACAACACACAACCTACTTCCAACCACAAAACCAGTCACAAATGATGCATGCCCTCTCTTAACTTCTTTAATATGCGAAATTTTAGCAAGATGGAAAAGCCTTGTTAGCAAACCATCTCTCTCTCTCTCTCTCAAAAGTCTTCATGGAGAAGACAATGCTAATGAAGGATGAGGCAATATTGCAGCATCCTTATCTCCTTCTACTTGCAATAGCGGTGGGATTTGTGGTCATGGACCCATTAGAAATGGGTCCGTTAGGAGGCCTTGAGTTCATGCCTGTCAAGCACAGTATAGCACCCTACAAAAAAGTCATGGATGAGTGGCCTAGAGACAACCATAGTCGATTAGGCCATGGAAAATTAGAATTTGTGGATGAAGTTTTTGGCCCTGAGTCATTGGAGTTTGATAATTTAGGGCATGGGCCTTACGCAGGTTTAGCTGATGGACGCGTTGTGAGGTGGATGGGAGAAAACATAGGTTGGGAGACATTTGCAACTGTGTCACCAAATTGGTAAGTCATAGATTCAGAAAGGCATGTATTGTTGAGATAGATGGTTGAAAGGAATTGGTACTTCACTTTTGTCAAGATATTAGATAATAGAAATAGCTTCTCCAACTTAACCATTAGGAGCAATTGGCATTTCATCTAGTATTAGAACCAATGGTCCTAAGTTCATACTTCCCAAGTAAACTAAGGATGGCTTTAGTGGGAGAATATATAAAAACATAAAAGTCAAAGTTTGGCCGTCCAAAGGTATGACTTGTAAATTGAGCTCAAACTATGTTTTAAACTGTTCAGAATTATGTCGTATTATAAATTATATTTTGAATTAAATTGATTCTCTAAGGGTCGGATTCATTTAAAATTTAAACATTAAAATAAATAAAAATCTAATATAATTTGTGGTTAATTTATCGATATTATTAATATTTTACGTGTTTGAAAACCTTAACATAAGCCCAAACTTATGAGAGATGTTAAGATAAACCAATTAGAACACCGTCCACTAATTTAAATAATAGTAACAATTGGTCATTCAATAACTGATTGAGAAAAAAATGGCTAAGAGTGGCATGTCAAAACAATAGGGTGAATTAAATAGCCAGCAAATAGCAATTCTATAAACATAACTATGTCCTCACACATATAGACATTCTTGATTTTATCCCTGGCATGCTAACAATAGAGAGAACGGCTATTGAAAGGTCAGAGAAACTCTGCTCTAAAGGCATCCACTCCACAACATACAAGCAGTGGAAGGTAGAGAAGCAATGCGGACGACCTCTTGGCTTAAGATTTGATAAGGTGAGTGGCAATTTGTACATAGCGGATGCTTACTATGGACTCTTGGTTGTTGGACCTGAAGGAGGCCTTGCTACACCTCTGTCCACACAGTCTGATGGAAAGCCGATTCTCTTCGCAAATGATCTTGACATTCACAAAAATGGATCCATCTTCTTCACAGACACAAGCAAGAGATACAATAGAGTGTAAGTTCAGACCCCTTTATCGATTAATGTCAATTCTAACTCTCTCATGCAATGAAGTCACAAACAAAATTTGACATTTAGGAAACATTTCTTCATATTGTTGGAAGGAGAAGCCACTGGTAGACTCCTAAGATATGACCCACCAAGTAAAACAACTCATGTTGTCTTGGAAGGATTGGCGTTTCCAAATGGTGTGCAACTATCCAAAGATCAAAGTTCTCTCTTCTTCACTGAAACTACAAATTGCAGGTACTAATTCAATCTCTCTCTCTCTCTCTCTCTCTATATATATATATATATATATATTATAATTGAGCACAACTATTCTTCATGGTCTAAGAGGCGCATTAGTATTCACCCCTTTTTTCTTTGCACATCTTTTATACAATAATGTGATCAATCTCAGAAGGGCCACCTTAGATTCCTTGGAAAATAACCTCTGTCTGGGCCCAAAAGAACAGCATTTTGCTAGAAAGCTAATGACAATGGCATGTTTTGTGAAGGCTAATGAAGTACTGGCTAGAAGGTCCAAAAACCGGAACAGTTGATCTTGTCGCGAATTTGCCAGGATTTCCAGACAATGTGAGAATGAACGAAAGAGGACAATTATGGGTCGCCATCGATTGTTGTCGAACTCCAGCACAGGAAGTTTTAACAAATAATCCATGGCTGAGGAGCCTTTACTTCCGTTTGCCATTGCGAATGAGCATATTGGCAAGACTAATGGGGATGAGAATGTACACATTAATCTCTCTCTTTAGTGAAGAGGGAGAAATAGTAGAAGTTCTTGAAGACAGAAAAGGTGCAGTGATGAAGCTGGTTAGTGAGGTTAGAGAAAATAAGGGGAAGTTGTGGATTGGAACTGTGGCTCATAACCATATTGCGACTCTCCCTTATCCATAATTGTCATTTTTTAGTTCTATGGGGTATGGAGCTTCTCCATTGCTTGGTTGTCTTTCAAACTATGATGAGTTGCATGTGTAACAATCTCAACATCTTAGGGACTTACAAAGTATGCTATTAATAGTTTGTTCCAATCTTCTCGTCTTTGGTTTGTAATCATCTTGAAGCCATACCAGATACCCACATGGCAATACACTAGCAGACTTAGATCATCAATTGTCCTTTGGTTTAAATTCTCTCATTTTAATTTAAGATAGTTAAAAAACATAAATGTTAATTTTCAAGATCAAAATGGACATTCATGACCTCTTATTATTGGGTCAAAAGGCATTGAAGTAATTTATTATTGCTAGTAATTGCTAGGCAACCCTAGCAATCATTTTCATCAAAACTTTTCCAATATATGCGTATTTTTACACAAAAAAAAAATTAATCTGTTTTAGATATTGATTTCAAATTCTTTCTCTTTAAATATTAATTGGAGAAGGTTCAATATTGTGATAATAGATTACGTACTAATTGCAGTATCACAAGAAATAAATCATGAAGTATAAAAAATATATGGGTTGTCACTGAGTTAGCTCAACTAGCATCATCTTATTTTTCTTAGGAGTTTAAATCTCTCTTATATATTAAGAATATATATATGAGTTTAACAAATAAAAGTATTTCTAAATAAATATAACAAAATAACTTTATAGAATGTTAATTGTCAGGAAATGCTATTTATCACATATTAGCTACTAATTGACCCAAATTAATAATACAAATATTTTTTACATGTGAATAAGATTAATCAAGAATTGTACCATTTATGTAATTGGCATTGACAAATAATAGAAATATCATTTTACTTTGGATTATTTTTGTTTTTTTCTCTTCACACTACTAGAAAAACGGATATCAACGACAGAAAAATCCGTCACTGATACCCAAATTTCCGTCACTGAAAGTTTCAGTGACGGAAAATCAACGACGAAAATTTTCATCGCTGAAAGTCACATCGCTAATTTAGCGACGGAAATTTTTCGTCGTTAAAAAAATCTGTCGCTAATCCGTCAGAAATTTTTTTTTTAATTATTATTAATTACCGACGGATTAGCGTCAGAAATATTTTCGTCGCTGATGTGAGTAAGGATAAATCCAAATGCCCGAATCCGGGTGCCCGACCCAACCCGACCACCCCGTCCCTTCACCCGCCCGCCGCCGCTTGCCCGCCCGTCCTACCGCCCACCTTTAAATTGTTTGAAAAATGCTCAAAAATGCAATTGTCCATATTCAAACCTGAGTTGAGAGTAAGATATTGAGAGCCTTAACCACCATGTCATCATCATTTTTATATTATAAATTTATTTTTTTCTATTTCTATACTTAATTTCTAACTCTCAATATTAAAAATACAATATCCTAATTTAAAAAATAAAAAATTTTATTTAATAAAAACACAAAATTATATTTAATAAAAACACAAAAAATTACATTTAATAAAAACAAAAAATTATATTTAATAAAAACACAAAAAATTATATTTAATAAAAACAAAATATTATATTTAATCAAAACACAAAAAATTATATTTAATAAAAACAAAATATTATATTTAATAAAAAAAATTATATTTGATAAAAATACAAAATTATATTTAATAAAAACAAAATATTAAAATTAATAAAAACACAAAATTATATTTAATAAAAAAATTATATTTGATAAAAACAAAAAATTATATTTAATAATAACACAAAATTATATTTAATAAAAATACAAATTTATATTTAATAAAAACACAAAAAATTACATTTAATAAAAACAAAAAATTATATTTAATAAAAACACAAAAAATTATATTTAATAAAAAAAATTATATTTAATAAAAACAAAATATTATATTTAATAAAAAAATTATTTTTGATAAAAACAAAAAATTATGTTTAATAAAAATACAAAATTATATTTAATAAAAAAATTATATTTAATAAAAACAAAAAATATATATTTAATAAAAACAAAATATTATATTTAATAAAAACACAAAAAGTTATATTTAATAAAAAATTATTATATTTAATAAAAAATTATATTTGATAAAAACAAAAAATTATATTTAATAAAAACACAAAATTATATTTAATAAAAAATTTATATTTAATAAAAAAATTATATTTGATAAAAACAAAAAATTATATTTAATAATAACACAAAATTATATTTAATAAAAAATTTATATTTAATAAAAATAAAAAATTATATTTAATAAAAACAAATTTTTGTAGAGATGGATTTAGCGACGGAAAAATTAACAACGGATTTTTCCGTCGTTAAATATGTCACTAATGGTTTTAGCGACGGATTTTTTCGTCACTAAATCCGTCGCTAATTTTTTCGTCACTAATCCGTCGCTAATTAGCAACGAATTTTTTTACGTCACTAATTTCCATCGCTGAATGTCTGTTTTCTTGTAGTATCAAAAAGACTAGGTTATTTATAATAATATTCAAAGAGTTCGTAAAGAATAGGTATAATTTCAATAAATATGAGCACGCCTGGTTAAGACTTCTTACTATGTAGTTAGAGACATACCGATTACTTTCTAGTCACAAAAATTGCAATCGTGAAATGAAAAGGCTTTATGTTGATGTTGATAAGATTTTCAAATAAATCTCTTATCCACTTCAAAAAATCGTACCTTTGTTTTCCTTTTTTATTAATTTCTAACATTTTATAACCGTTGCTAAATAATGGGGTAACGGAAAAAAAAGAAAAACATCAGGTAATACATCGGAGAAAAAAGGTTGGGGATGTTCCAATATTTATAGACAAATGTCTATATACAACTAGAAAATAAGGCATCAGCGACGAAAATTAGCAACGGATAAATATTCATCGCTAATTAATAACAAAATTGAGACGGAATAATTAGCGACGGAAAATTAGGTCGAAAAAAATTTCGTCGCTAATTCGTCACTGAAACAAAAAAAAAATCAGACATATTAGCGACAGAACCGTCGCTAAATATAATTTTACATTTTATTAAATATAATTTTATATTTTTTATTAAATTAGGATTTTCTTATTAAATATAATTTTGTATTTTTATTAAATATAATTTTGTATTTTGTATTTTTATTAAATTAGGGTATTATTTTTTATTAAATATAATTTTGTATTTTGTATTTTGTATTTTTATTAAATTAGGGTATTGTTTTTTATTAAATATAATTTTGTTTTTTGTTTTTTTTAATAATGGTATTTTTCATTAAATATAATTTTGTATTTTTATTAAATATAATTTTCTATTTTTATTTAATATGATTTTGTATTTTTATTTAATTAGGTTATTGCAAGTATTTTTATTAAATATAATCTTTTATTTTTATTAAAAATGATTTTGTGTTTTTATTAAATATAATTTTGTGTTTTTATGAAATATAATTTTATATTTTTATTAAATATATATATTTTTTTGTTTTTTTTTAATATAATTTTGTGTTTTTATTAAATATAATTTTGTATTTTTATTAAATATAATTTTTTGTTCTTTTTAAATATAATTTTGTGTTTTTATTAAATATAATTTTATTTTTTATTAAATATAATTCTTTATTTTTATTAAATATAATATTTTATTTTTATTAAATATGATTTTGTGTTTTTATTAAATATAATTTTGTATTTTTATTAAATATAATTTTTTGCATTTATTAAATATTATTTTATGTTTTTATTAAATATAATTTTATATTTTTTAAATATAATTTTATATTTTTATTAAATATAATTTTTGTTTTTATTAAATATTATTTTATGTTTTTATTAAATATAATTTTATATTTTTTTAATATAATTTTATGTTTTTATTAAATAAAATTTTATATTTTTATTAATATATGGTATTATATTTTTAATATAAAGAGTTACAAATAAAATATAGAAATAGAAAAAAAAATAAATTAATAACACAAATGTGATGGTAACATAATGGTTAAGGCTCTCCGGATCTATCTCTCACACCCATATTCAAATCTGGATGAGAGCAATTTTTTCAATATTTATAGAGGGGCGCGCGCGCGGGCGTAGGGCTCGGGCGAGTGGGTGGGCGCCGGGACCCGTGAACATTTGGTTCACAAATTTCACCAACGGATTAGCGACGGAAAAATTCCGTCAGTAAAAAATTCATCACTGATCCGTTGTGAAAATTATTGAAGTGACTTTCAGGGACGAAAAAATCCGTCGCTGATACTTTCAACGACGGAAATTTAGGTATCAGCGACGGATTTTTCCATCGCTGATATCCATTTTTCTAGTAGTGATACTTTGTTGATGTTTCTTCCCAAAATCGTTAGCAAAGTTTTAGGATTTTTCATCATGCTTGACAAGTAAAACAACAAGATATGTGAGCATTTCTTGACATTTACTCATAAAACATGGGTCAAGGCTAAAGGATTTGTCGATGCTTTGGGTTAGAAATGTCGATAAATTCATGTACAATTGTTGAGTTTTATTCTAAAAATATCGGCAATGGCTATATCTTTTCTTAAACAATAGTTAGTTTAGCTCTCAAATCCAAACATTTCATCAAATTGCTATCAATCATCAAACAAACGTAATATATACTTCATACTCCAAACTTCATTTACACTTTATATTTCAAACAATCAACCATCAAATAAACAAACAACTATCAACCATCAAACACTTCATACTCTAAACAAATATAATATATCTATCACCTTTGAATCACAAGTAACTCATTATTCCAAATATAATTTATATTTCAAAAAAAAAAAATTGCACACATGATTTTGAACAAAAAAATAAAGATTTTATTAACAGAAAACGTAAAAAAGTTTACAAAAAATGTAACATCACATTACATAAAAAATATATATCACCTCTCGAGATATAGGACCATCCCCTTAGACAGAATGAGAGCCATCAAAGTCACTAGACAAATCATCATCAGTCCATAGAGAATAAAAGTCAGTGTATCATAAAAAATGTCACGTAAAATAATTCCTTATTATATAAACAACAAAAGTTAGTATATTACATCTTCCTATATCTTATGCGATATTTCCATATCTAGAAATTTTGATGTAAATATTTGAAACATGATTTTAAATTTTTTTTTTGTTTCCTTCAATTCACGGTGCACGTCGGTTAATATTTGGTAAAGCTAGTCTTTGTATTAGAAAATAATATCAGTACAAATGTTTAAAAATAAGTGATATCTAAAGTTCATGTCACTTACCATCATACTGATAAATTCTGTGTTCACATATAAAGTGCTCTTATTCTTGTGGGTAGTTTTGATAGTTCAATTTTGCCAGAGAATATCCTATCCCTAATTACTGAAATAAAATTGTTAGCAATTAAAAAAATACTATTAAATATAACATTAGTATCTAAAATAATTACCAATTCCTTTACCCATCTCACAAATGACTTTAAGCAGTAAGTGTGTATATATTTTTGCTACAATTGGTTCTACCTCCCTGCTTCAGACTTCCCCTATAAAATAATTTAAATTATTATGATGATTATATAAAAGTAAACAAAATATTATTAAGTAAAACATGTTATTACCTTCCTACATCTTGAGTATGTTCAAGAATGTCCTCATATTCACAAGAGTTATGACCCTTCGAAATATTTACAGAAACCTCTTCAGCAGTCTTCTTTTCATTATAATATTTTTTAGAATATATCTATACTTTTTAAATTTTATAAGATTAATTATGAATACAAAATTAATTAAAAATAAGTGATATCTAAAGTTCACGTCACTTACCTTCATACTGGCAAATTCTGCGTTCACATATGAACCGTTCTTATTCTTGTGGGTAGTTTTGTATAGTTCAATTTTGCCAAAGGATATCCTATCTCTAATTACTGAAACAAAATTGTTAGCAATTAAAAAATATTATTAAATATAACATTAGTATCTAAAATAATTACCAATACCTTTGCCCCATCTCACAAATGACTTTGAGCAGTAAGTGTGTATATATGTTTGCTGCAATTGGTTTTGGTTCCCTTCTTCAGACTTCTCCTACAAAATAATTTAAGTTATTATGATAAATATATAAAAGTAAACAAAATATTATTAAGTAAAACATGTTATTATCGTCCTACATCTTGAGTACGTGTAAGAATGTCCTCCCATTTACAAGAGTTGTAACCCTTTGGAATATTTGCTGAAACCTCATGAGCAGTCTTCTCTTCATTATAATATTTTTTACAATATATCTATACTTTTTAAATTTTGTAGTAATTAATTTGAATGCGAATGCATCAACACCACCCTTACTTTTTGTTTTGAAAAGAATTTTTCTTTTTTTTTTTGTAAAAGAAAACAATCAGATTAGACCATATTACAATAACAATAAAAGGAAACATGTTACAACAACAATAAAAGAAAGCAAATCAAGAAAGTATTTTAATGAAAGATTTCATTTGTTTTTTCGATGTCGTAGGGATATTGCACTGGTCCGTGTGACTAAGAGAGTAAAATTGCAAACTTCTAATTACAACACCATAAAAACTGACTAGTATCTGTGACTCTCATCCAACGGGCTGCACCTCAATATTGAAGACACTACATTTCACTGAAATTTTAGATCTCATATGTCTTTGAGAGCAGTATTATTAGAACCGGACCGACCTACCAGTTGGACCAATTCAACAGGCCAATTAAAGATTGTACGGGTTGATCCAATTATAATACCATTTCAACATTAAATCTTAAAAACTCACAAGTCAATTGCAGGTGAACCGCGACCTGTATGACCCACCGATTAAAATAAAACCTGAGGATAAGAAAAAAATCTCTGTGATGAAGATGGCGATCAACAATGAAGATGGAATCAACCACTGTACACGACCAGTGGTCGTTGCCAATGATGGATTCAAAGACGATGACAATGATCCGCAACTTGAATTGACTACGATGAATGATGTTAACTCAACTCCTTGATAAATCGTTTTCTTTCCTTCTTATCCAAACACCGTTATTGAAGTTATGGACACCTTGAACCGACGATGATGAATCATGAGTCAAAGGAAGGAATAACCACTTGAATCAGCAGCGGCAGTGGACACCTTGAATCGCCTCCTCTGTGTGTTTGTGTGTCTTTAATTAATATGTAATTTACTTTGGGCCCTTGAAGAGTGTGAGTATGGGTTTTTTCTTTTTGGATTTTCAAAATGAGGATATTAAAAGTCCGACCATATTAACCTTTGGTTGAACCATAATTTTAAATTTTATGGATTAATATGTGGTACGGTTTTGATAACATTATTTGAGAGTAGTCATCTCTGTTCTTCGAGTACTGTGAAAATAATCAGTTGTAAAATATGAGATGATACATTAATAAATGACCAAACTCAACATATTTATAATTAATACTTAGTTTTGATACATTACCAAATATAACACCTGCATGGTAGAGGTTCCTTTTGAATTCGATCACTCGTCAATATGTGTCCGCGATACTTTCTCGAATGATTTCGTAATTTTGATTCCGTTAAGATTTCATCTTCCTTGAGACATGTTTCTTATACAAGAATTAAATATTTGTAACATGTGTTAGTTTTACATAAGCAAACATGTAAAATCAATAATGAATATTGACTCAACATTCCTTTTCTATACATACATACATATATATATATATATGTGTATATATATATGTTAATCTAAAGAGAAAAATCAATATATATATATATATATATATATATAAAGAGTGAATATTATATACATATAAAAATAACATTAAATCAATATACAAATATAATGAATAATTAATTTATCACTTTTCAAACTTATTATCAAATTTCTATCAATGTCCATCATTGAAATACACACACACCCCCCCTAAAAAAATGTAAACCAATAGCTATGCATATATGTATGTCCATCATTGAAACCAATATACATATCCATTTCTGTAATACATGCAAACTTTTAGTATATGTTGTTAAACTTACATTAAACTTTTGCAAGAAAATGATGTGAAACAAGTTTCCAATAATTATTGAATTATACAAGATTGGTTCAAAAAAAGTGAAAGAGATCCATTCGTTTCTAATTTCCATAATTTTCTAATTTTTAAAGTGTCTTAATTTCCCTAATTTTTCTAATTTCTAGTTTCCTAATTTTACTAGTTTCTTAATTTCTTTAGTTTCTTAATTTTTATAGTTTTCTAATTTATGAAATTTGCATTCCTTATAAATATTTGTAGTATTTCATTATTTTAGCATACTTTAAAAATAATATTTTCTTTGAAAGTAATATTTCTTTTTTGAGAGTTTTAGAATTTTTTCTTTTACAAATTTTATTGTCTTCCATCTATCTCTCCCGTATTAGGGGGTATCAAAGTCAAGAATTTCCCTTGCGATGGCCAACCAAGCCGGTGAAGATAGTATTATTTCTTACGTGTTCAGAGAGTTATGAGCCGTGACGATTGTAATTCGAACTCTATCTGTTCGAATAGAGCAGAGAAAAATAGAATTATAGACATTGCAAGCAAATCAGGGCAATTTAAGTGGTGAATGTGGTGCTAGGAGAATCGTTCAGAAACCTCACTTCAATCCTATATTACCACAATAATCTCATAGGGTGCAAACCAATGAGAATGATTTTTCAAACAAGGAGGTTGTTGAGTTTTTAGATCATAACCCTAACTCTAGGATTACCCATCGATATCGACAATAAGAGTTTCGGTTGAAGGTGGACATCCCTTCCTTCAATGGAAATTTAAATATTTAAGATTTTTTGGATTGGGTAGCTAAAATTGAGAGTTTTTTCGATTTTGCAGAGATTCTAGAGGGAAAATAAGTCAAGTTGGTGGCGTATCGATTAAAAGGTGGAGCTTTATCATGGTGGGAACAGACTCAAATCCAGCGAAGATATTTGGGAAAACAACCAATAAGGTTTTGGTCAAAAATGAAGAAAATGTTGATAGCCAGATTTCTTCTCTCAAATTATGATCAATTTTTGTTCCATCAATACCAAACATTGGTGCAATGGCAAAAATCTGTGACTGAATATACCTTGGATTTCTTACAACTATTGTCACAGAATAATTTAATGGAGACTGAAGATCAACAGGTAGTGAGATATATTCATGGATTGAAACTTGCAATCCATGATAAAATTGGCTGTCAAATCATTCTAACTCTCAGCGAAACCTAGAATATAGCCCAGAAAACAGAATCCATGGAGTTTAAGGAATATTACGGGAATGAAGGTACCCATAAACCTATTGGGGAGGCATCTAGGGCAATCTCGAGAGTTAATACATGGTTTTAGTTCTGAACCTGTGAAGACAGATATGGCAGAGAATGAGAACGCGAAAGAACCAACCAAGAACAACTCTTATTCAAAGTCGACGGGAGATAAGTGTTATAGGTGTGGACAAGTTGAGCATAAGTCTAACAATTACTCTCAATGCCGTCAAGTTCATCTGACCGACTATGGAAGAAAGGATGATGAAAGGTCTATTGATGAGGAAGAGTGGATCTGTGAGCCAGATAGAAAAGACGAAGATATGCAGACCCTAGTGGGTAGAAAGGTGCTGCTAATCGCTAAGCAAGAAGATACAAAATAGAATGGGCTCTTTCAAAACAGTAGGGATGATCTTATTCCATGTGTAAATTCAAACTCATTGCATGGTATGGAGGACATTGACTCACCAAAACCATTACAGTTTGTAAATACCATTATTTCATTAGAGATTAAGACACAGAAAAAAGTGGTGGTGCTTGACATAGGTTGGACAGAAATAAGCTTTTAGAAAAATCTGGAAGATCTGTCATATGAAATTTTGATGTTATTAACTCGTCATTCCCTTGCTACCAAGTGTTACATGTGGTATAGTGGGAGTCTACAGTATCATAGAACTAATTCACAACATAGTTAGAAAAAAGGTAAATATTTCTTATTCGGAAGTTGAATATTTCAACATTGATCCAGCAAATAGAAAAGTTTACTGTCATTCTAAATCAGACAAGTACATGGGTGGAGTATAAGAATTTGAGGTTAACTATGATTTTCTGGTTATAGCAGCTGTTTTGATATTTATCATATTTAACATAAGTTTTTGGAAAAGAAAACCAAATGAGAGAGTTAAGAATATGGATGCAGATATTAGAGGTATTACTTGAGGATGAGTTCTTTCTAGATAGGGGGACTAATATGGGATAAGTTTCCAATAATTATTGAGTTATGCGAGATTGGATCAAGAAAAGAAAAAGAGATCCGTTAGTTTCTAATTTCTAAAATTTCCTAATTTTTAAAATTTCTTAATTTCTCTAGTTTCCTTATTTTTCTAATTTCTAATTTTTTAATTTTACTAGTTTCTTAATTTTTTTAATTTCTTAAATTTTATAGTTTCCTAATATATGAGGTTTGCATTTCTTATAAATAATTGTAGTATTTTATTATTTTGTCATATTTCAATAATAATATTTTTTTTAGAGTAATATTTCTCTTTTGAAAGTTCTAGGGTTTTCTCTTTTACATACTCTATTATCTTTTTTCTATCTCTCTCGTGTTAGAAAATATTATCTTTTATTAATAAAGTAAATATTATCTCCAAACTCTAAACCCTAAAGATAATACATATATAGCATATATATACATACATATATATATATATATATATATATATATATATATATATATTAATAAAAGTACATATGTGATTTACTTATGTCTATAACATATTTATACAATTTATTAACAATAATTATTATTATTATCTTTTATATATGTTACTTTTAAAAATTGTTAATAATTCTTAAAAACTTATATGCATTACATATAAAAAGTAATATATATTAATAAAACAATTAAACCCTAGAGATGATACACACACACATATATATATATATGCATATATATTATCCATAAAAGTATAAATAGGATTTACTTATGTATATAGCATATTTATATAATTTATTAATAATAATTTTTAATATTATTTACTTTTAAAAATTATTAATAATTGTTGATAATTTATATGCATTACGTTCATTTGTCATATATATGTTATAAAACTTCGACTTGCTTTAGTTTTATTAATATACATATTATTTTCAAAAATTGTTAATAATTTTTAGTTGAAATAGATGGGATTTACTTTTGCATACTTATTTACTTTTTTAAATAAGTACTTCCTTTTATTAATAAAGTAAACAAATCTTAAACTCCAAACCTTAGACCCTAATTTTATCCTAAATTCTAACTCTAGAACCTAATTTTATCATAATGTTGGCATAATTTTACTCTAATTATCGCATAAGAATATGAACAATTTCTAATTTAACCTTAATTTTAAGTTAATTTTGGCCTAAATTTGTTTTAATTTTGTCATAAATTTGTTCTAATTTTAACTTAATTATAACATGAAAATATAAATAGTTCCTAATTTAATCTTAAATTAACCTAATTTCACTCTAATTTTGTCCTAATTTTACTCTTATTTTTTCTATCCTAAACTGTAATTATGTATGAGTATCTAAAAATAGTAATAAATCTATCAATGATTACAAAAATTGGAAAAACTTACCTCTGGTAGAAGTGGTGTTTGTGGTGAGTAGAGAAAGCAGATGATTTATTTTTGGTAAAAGATGGCGTTTGTGATAGAATCTACCTCTAGCAGCTCCCTTTGATGATAGGGCAGAATAGCGGCCTTCGATTGGCTAAGAATTTTCAAATTCAACGGAATTCAGCAACGACAATGACCACAAAGAGCGGCAGAGTAAAATGAGAAAAGAGAGAAGAGAGATCTAGGATTTTTAAAAACACATTCATGATATTTCTTTCAAAAATATTGGGGATTCGTTATATATGCGGACATTTTAAAATAAAAATTTTAGCATATACGTTTAGCTTTCATTGACGTATTTATTAAAACATTAGGAAAGTTTTTTGCCAATGTTATTTTTCACTATAATTATTTTTTCTGTTTTTTTCTCTTATTTATAGTGAAAATTGATTTTTTTAATATTTTTATCTATAAATGTTGGGAAAGAAAAATATCGACGGCGTCAAAAAAAGATCCTCAGGAACCTCTGGAGCCAAGTTCTCATAAATGTGGTTGTCCCTTCTAGGTGATCTCATCCTCAGCCAAATATAATGTGGCAAAGTTGAACTTCGTGGAGCTAAAGTGATCTTGAAAGTAGGCATTTTCAAATCGGGCGAACACTTTGAGTGATTGAAAGTAAGTATTTTCGAGCAAGAGAACACTTTGATTAGATTTGGCCCAAAAGAATAAGGAAAAAAAAAAAGGATAAACTATCATATCTTATAATTAATGACTTTAATTCAATAATTAATTAGACAGAGTATAAATTTATAATTTAATCTTTATTATATATCACAAAAAATCAAAATGATTTCACAGTTAAAATTATAAAATACAGATAATTTTCATTTTAGAATGATTTTAAAAAATGAAGTTAAAATAAAAAACACACGTGCCTTGAAATCAAATGAGAGTTTGAGCCTAATCCTGAACCGTTCAAAATCAGTATCTTGAGCCTTTAATCATCGTTGATTTATTAACCCCCAACTCTTATTAGTAAAGATTTGAGAACTCTTATTAGTAAAGGTCTGAGGGGCAGTGAGTGTGCGAATAACATAATTTTTTAAATAATTTTATTATTAAACTAATTTTAAATCTAATACATTATTATGATTGAGTATTAAACACTCGATCAATAATATTTATTGAGAATACTTAACGAATGCTATTGATCGAGTATTCACTCGTTCAATTAAGTGTTTGATTATTTTAAATTCAATTTAAAATTATTTTGGTAACAGGGTATTAATCGAACAGCATTAATCAAATGCTGTCGATCGAGTATTCGATACTCGATCGAGCAGTATTAATCGAGTTCGATATTTTAGATTAAATTTAAAATTAGTTCGGTAATGGAGTTGTTTTAAAATTTTTTTAAAAAATAAATTATGCCATTTTCGTACATAATTCGTGAACGAGCCTCATCGATTATTATCTCAGACCAGGAGGCGCAGTGAAGTGACTCAGCTTGCGATTGGGGATAAGGCCGAGTGAGATGGGATGAGATCACATGACTGCAGTTGCGTACTAAATTTGCCAAAATGGCTCCAAGCTACGAGTGCGTGTTTTTTCCTCCCAGCCATATAAGCCCAAACACGAGCTCAAGCAAAAGACATTGTCAGCATCAAGAGATTTTGTCTCAACAATGCTCAGGCTTTTCTTGAAGTCTAGTTCTAGTAGAAATGCCAACCACTTTAGGCTATCCTTTCCTTTACATTTGATTCAACCAAAATCTCACAACCATGATGCCCAAATTGGTTCTTTAAGCACTTCATACCTTTTCAATCCATCTGGGTTTTCTTCAAAAACCACAAATTCATTAGATTCTACAAATGGGTATTCCTTTTTTCGTGATTTGAATTTGCAAGCTAGGGCTTTTGATTCAAATTGTATTAATAATCGATTTTTCTCATCCGGGTCTGCACTAAATTGTAGCCGTTTGAGAAATTGCAATGGAAATGGGAGTGGGTTTTTGAGGGTGAGAAGAAATTTCTGTAGTGAATTCGGAAGAGAGTGTTTGGAGTATGATGTTGTGATTGTTGGGGCAGGGCCTGCTGGGTTATCAGCAGCGATAAGGTTGAAGCAGCTCTGCCAAGAAAAAGATGTTGACTTGACTGTCTGCGTTGTTGAAAAGGGTCCTGAAGTGGGTATGTTCTCTTTTTTACATCTATAGCATTTTCAACTTCCTAGCACAGCACACTCCTGTTTGAGCTCAATACTGTCATACCCTATGGTTTTTCTTTTCTGGTTTTTCTTGTGTATGAACATCATTTGAATAAGAGGCAAACAAGCAAATTTTTTTTTTTAATATTTAGAACCCATTTTAATAAGGGGAATTCCGGATTTCAATGGTCAAGTCATGGTGGAAAAATCTGAATTTAGGGTTAAAACAGGATTTTTATCTGGGTTTTTGTGTTGGGTTGAAAGTAATATTGGTCCAAGAGACTCGATGAGTCACATTAGCATTAAACTGGCATCCCATGGTTTAAAAGCCTCTATCTTGGATATCGATTTCATCTTAAAAGAAAATGCATAAGCATTGTTTAATGTTCCATTGCATGTCTTTTGGTAAAATTAACCTGGACTCAGGATAATGGATTGAGCTATGCAGACTATCCTGGATACACTTTCCAAAGTGATGTCGTTGGTCAAATCCCTTTGAGTGGAATTATTTCAACCCACTGAGTTTTCTTACCTACCACAAAATCCACATATTCTCAAGCTTAGTTTATTACACTTCTGACTATATCCGCACACTATCTTGTTAATATACTCATAAAAAGTGAATGTTTGTGTTAAGATGTCAAATATTAAAGATTTTTTTTTGGGGGGGGGGGTGGTGGATAGGAAGTACTTTGGATGTTATGTCTTTGTTCTGCAAAAATGTATCTTTAAAATCTAGACAAGACTGTGTACATGAATTGCAACCCTAGAACTCTTAAAAGTATCACAAGAGTTTTTCTTTGCCTTCCATATGCTACTCAAGTAACCTTCCTGAGTGGACAAAAACATTACAGTAGCTTTGTGTGTTCGCACTGTACTTGGAAAACATGAGCAATCAAGGATAGGGTCGATGGGGAAATTGAACCTACCTGAAGTCCAAAAATTCTTTTGCTTAATGAGTGTATGCGATAATTTTCTGGTAGTGTTGCACCTCTAAAATTTTAACATGATTTTGGTGAGGTTAAAACTTTAAATTTATAAATACAAAACATGTATTTATTGACTTTTGAATTCCTTATGGTTAAATTTCAATGATCATCAACAATTTGAAGATACTAGTTAAAGTGATAAGTTTCTCCATTTTCTAATGAACTACCTTTTACTTCTTGATAATTCTAATTTTAGATGTACAATAAAGTGTTGTTTGTTTTTATCTTGAGATTTTGTGGATCCAAATTCATTCAACGTTGATGTAAACTCTTTCAATGAATATATTTTTAAATATATAATGTGTGCACGTGCGAGTTTCCTAAATTTGTGTGTCAGTGTTTGTTTTTTATCTTGAGATTTGTGAATCATAAATATTTTCTACATTTCAGTAAATTCTTTCAATGAACATATTGTGAAATGCATAATATATGTGACCTTGGACTTTATTTAATTAAAACACTGCACAAATTTCTCACCACTTATTTACTTGGTAATCTATTATCAAAAAACATTTACTATATGATGACAAGAAAAGTTTTTAGATGTTAGCTTTAACCTTATAGATTATAAATTTCATAATGCTAATCAAATAACTATTATATAGTTTGGCCCCACAAAGTGGAACTCTTGTATATTTCCCTATTTGTAATCAAATGATTTTTTTTTTTAATTCTTTAAATAAACTTCTCCTTTTTGTCGAGTCCAATTTTAATTCATCCAAAGGTGTAGAGTTTTCCATTTAAAAAAAAAAAAAAAAAGAATAAGTCCATTTAACTCCCCTCTGATTGCACGTATTGACACTTAGTCCATGTAGTTTCAAAACTGTCACTTTGCGCCCTCTACTTGCAATTTGTACCACTTCGCCTCCATGGTTTGTGGTTTGTGGTTTGCTCCGTTAGGGTTTTCTGTTAATTGTGGCATGTGCAAGTCACGTGCTCTCTCTCTCTCTCTCTCTCTCTCACACACACACACACACACACACAAAAGCATAAGCTTGAAGCTGATTCACATTAAATAAATATTTTTATTGTCCATGGAGAAGAACGAAGGGAACTCACTTAACAAGGCAACTATCAATGACCAAGCTCCAGCACTAAAGCCTAGAAAGTGTAAGTGGCAGATCCATATCAATTCATATTGGAAGATCCAAATTGCGCAAGAATTGCATCACCTCTCTCTCTCTCTCTCTAACATAAAACCCACTATTATCATCTCTTAACCCAAATTAAATTAATGTTTTAAACCTCCAATCTTTTTTTAAAAAAATCTTTCTTTCTTCTATTTCATGAAAGAAGCAAGAAAGAGGGAAGAAAGGAGTGTGAATGGGTAAAATTTTTGGAAAATGTGCCCACTTTTAGCTGCATTTTTGGAAATGCTGCTAAAAGAAGAAATGTTGGTAAATGGGTACTATGGCGGTATTCTGGGTTTTTTTGATAGAAAAAGGTGGATTTGGCTTGGGTAACTCATTGTGGTCATTAGGTAGATCTTCAAGTAATGAAGGTCAATCTAAAGATGACAGTGGTCTTATGGATGGCAGTTTATTGTGCAGGAATCATGTTTTATATAGACACACACACACACACACACACATATATATAATTGAATATAAAGTGGCCTCCAACCAGTTGAAGTATAAATAGTTTAGACAGAAAAAAGGGAAGTAAAGCAGATCCCTGCATGATGATGTTTGAGCCAGTCAACTTTCTGCAGACCGGATGAACCATTGAACTTCAGCGCTATAGCTGATTAGTTAAGGAGGAGGAGGCAAAATGGAGATCTATGAAGGTGCAGAGGCTGATTTGCAAGGCAGGTTGTTAAATCTTTTTCTGCTAGCAAAGTATGTGTTTGGGAGGTACTTGCTCCACATCTTGAGAGAGAGAGAGAGAGATCTGCTTCTGTTAGCAAAGTATGTTTTCAAGAGGTACTTGCTCCACATCTGGTGGGGGTGTGTGTGTGTGTGGGTGTGGGTGTGTGTGTGTGTGTGTGTGTGAGAGAGAGAGAGAGAGAGAGGGAGTGAGAGGGAGATGCCACAATTAAAAACCCTAACAGAGGAAACTGCAGGGGGCAGTGGCAGAAATTGCAAGCACAAGGAACAAAGCGTCAATTTTGAAACTAAAAGGGGGTTAAGTGTCAACACATGCAACCGCGGGGGGTTAACAGGACTTAATCCCCCCCCCCCAAAAGAAAAGCTGTAGAGTTGTAACCTCTCATTTTTTTAGGATGTGTTACTGAATTCAATTAAGATTGTTTGGTTGTACTAGAATCTCTCTTGATTGACAAAATTACCGACCATATTTAACTTGATCCTACTCTTCTACACTTTTTCCCTTTCATCCTCACCTAACATCTTTGTTAAGCTAAAAGTTAGCTTAAGCCCTATAAAATTAGAGTATCCCACTTTAGCATTCTTGTTGTCTAATATGAAGTGAAGAAAGCAGTGCGTCCAGAGTGTTTTGTGATCGTAAGGTTCTGGCCACATTAAAAGGCAGATTTCATACAAGTGCAACATGGCCAATGCTTTATGGTATGGAGCACTGGGCTATTAAATATGAGCATGACAGAAGATTATTGTGGTGGAGATGAGAATGTTAAGGTGGGTGAGTCGAGTAACAAGAAAAGATGGAATTAGAAATTAGCGTGTTAGGATAAACGTAGGAGTAGCCCCAATGGTAGGTAGAATGGAGGTATCTTCAAACAAGACAACCTAATGCTCCTGTTCAAAGAAGTGATAGTATACAAATTGAACATGCACCCACAACAAGAGGAACGCTAAGAAAACTCTAGACAAGGTGATAAAACACAATATGGTAATTGTTGACCTAACTTAGCTTTCAACGGAATTTATTAAAAAAAGGGATTCATATGGCTGACCCAACTAAGTTGGTTATACAGGCTTAGTTGAGTTGCTTTTTATGCTGTGTAATTTGCTTCCTAATTCTTTGCACATGTTAAAATGCCACTAGCTAGAAAACCACCTAGCCTGTCAGAAATTACTATTGTGTTCTTGTTGATTTTAGGTGCTCACATATTATCTGGGAACGTTTTTGAGAGCCGTGCCCTGGATGAGCTTCTCCCAGATTGGAAGAATGATGAGGTACTTCATTATGAGTGCTCATATTATTTCTGGAATTACTTTTTACACTCTGAAAATTCTGGTCCCCAATATCAGACAATCTACTCTAATCACAGTTGTGATGAGGTACTTCATTATGAGTGCTCATATTATTTCTGGAATTACTTTTTACACTCTGAAAATTCTGGTCCCCAATATTAGACAATCTACTCTAATCACAGTTGCACAATCAGCAATCATTCTGCAACAAGTGTTATGGTGCAGATGTTCAGATTTTGCACTGTCATGACTTAATAGGGGAGGAAAGAAAAAGCAAGCAAGACAAAACTAGAACTGAAAATTTGTTCTCAGGCTTGTGTATGGATGCTAACTTGTTGGACCCCTTTTTGACATTCTTTTATTTCTTTGGATAATACGCTTAACTTCATTTTGGAGGTAAATGGAAAATATGTGAGCTTCCTGTGTGTTGCTAATGCTCTGTTAGGCAACCATATGGTTCAATAGAGGGGACTTCTTTAGATTCCTCTAGTTTTATTAACTGAATGGATTTCTATATATTTGCTACATGTATGAAAAGGATGCAACCATTAGTGAGGAATATTGAAAGACAAAAATTGCAGTCAAGGATTTTTATTTTTATTTTTATTTTTTTAAATGTTAAGAACATCTTAAATATTTGATCCATCTTTTGCACATCTTAAAACATATGCAGGCACCAATAGATGTCCCTGTTTCTTCTGATAAGTTTTGGTTGCTGACAAAAGATCATGCAATTTCACTTCCTAGCCCCTTTGATAACAAAGGGAACTATGTAATCAGGTAATTAGGTAACTTCTTACATCATGGTTGCCTGTAGTATCACTGTAGTAGATACAGTTGACACCTGATTTTTCCATGTTTTGTAGGCTGCACCTAGTAAACTATTATGGTTGTGCCTTCCTACAGTTATGGTCATCAAGTTACATTTGCATTGGTAAAATGAATGTCCTGTCCATGGACTATTACTGCATTCTTGTTTACTATGACCAATTTTTCTTTGTGGTGAGTGATGTCGATGATCAGTTCTGTATTGTGCAGCCCTCACAACCTATACCAATATGTTGATGATTTATTTTAACTAATGCTGATATGCCTCATATGATGGAATGATGTATTATGTTTGAATTAGAAATTGTTGTTTTCATTGACTAATGTGCTGTTGCTACATGCTAAATTTTTGTGAACCGAACAACCATCCCAAAAACTCAAGCTTATGAAAGAAGGTATTATGATTGTTTTATAACTTAACACACCCTGCATATGAGGGTCCATGACAAGTTATAAGGTCTCAACATGTGGGATATTAAATTGGGATAAATGAGTATGGTGAAACAAATAGCCACTTTAATGCATGCTCATGCATATGAAGAAAGGTGTTTTTATTGGTTGATTATTAACACCATGCTTAATTCTGGGTGGCTGTTTGATGATTATATTACGTGCAGGAATATATAGTTTCAAATTTCTCTAGGTAGTGCTCTGTACAAAAATGATATTGCCAACTTCGAGACAAACTCATAGTTATGAGTTTCATTATGCAGTTTGAGCCAGTTGGTACGTTGGATGGGCTTGAAGGCTGAAGAGTTGGGAGTTGAAATATACCCTGGATTTGCTGCTAGTGAGGTATAATTCTATTGTCTTCTAAAGTGGAATGACTTACATGCAAAATGTGGTGTGTTTACAAGTCTCCAATTGTTCAGATTTTATTTGGTGAGAACAATAATGTAATCGGCATTGGAACTAATGATATGGGAATTGCCAAGGATGGTTCCAAAAGAGAAAATTATCAACGAGGTGTAGAGCTAAAAGGCAAGTTTGCTTGGTCTTTTTAATTTTTCTCCTTTAGGTTGTTCCCGGCACACCCTTGGTTTTCTTAATGAAATTTCTTTCTTGTCCATCAAGGAAAAGATAATGTTTATTTGATCTTTTTGTATACTCTCTCGTGGACTGGAAACTCCAAAAAAATTGTGGCATCTTCAACATGAGCACTCCTTCCTTAAGCAAAATGTATCACTCACAGTATTTCTCAAGTGCAAGACGTCATGGAGGAGATTGTATCCATAGGAATTTTCAGTTTGGGTGTCCTTCGTATTTAGGTGATGATCTTTGGTTGCATTAAGGGGAAAAAAATAAAAATACTTTATATGGAGCATATAGAACAATCTTAATTTAGTTATCGTAGCCTCAAATAGTAGACACTTAGATTTGTACTCTTGCTCTATATCTATGATTGTCTCCATAGATTTGCATATACTGATATGAATGTGGATAGACTTTTCTACACATTTATAGCTGGTCTGGACGCAATTTAATGCCTACTAAGAATAGTTATTCAAATCTGTGCCCTTGTACTAAATTCAAAAGTGGTATTACAAGCAGGACGTCTTACACTTCTTGCTGAGGGATGCCGAGGATCATTATCAGAGGTCAGGAGAAAATGGCCTCAAGTGCTCCAGCACTTTCCTTTTGGTTTTAAATTCTTGGAACGTTGTTTTTGTTTTCTCTACTGATCAGCACTGCATCTTTATTACAGAAAATAATTAGAAAATACAACCTGAGAGAGAAAGGCCAGGGACAACATCAAACTTATGCATTAGGTATCAAAGAGGTACTTTCACTTCATTGTTTGATATTCTATTTTTTTCTAAAACTTTTCCCATTCTGGTTCAGAGGAAATAAAATTTGTGAAGTGAAATGTTTTAACCAAATCAGGAGTTAATGAAAATGAGCTACAAGGTGATGACTGGTCCAAAAAAGTTTTGAGGTTTTGTGGGGATGGGAATTCATATGATGAATCATTAGATGAAGTCTTCTTAATTGTTAAACCAGAAAGTTACCTGATTGGAGCATTTGAGGGAGTGTTCATCTGTGCAAGATTAAATGGGAGAGATGATGGTAAACTGTTGGACTATTTTTTCTTTTCTGCCCCCCCGGGGGGGGGGGTAGGAAGTGAGTATATTGCCTTCATTGTCTTCAGGATTTATTTGTAGTGCATAGTGCTAAATAGTGTGTTTCTTCTTTTTTATTTTTGAATCATGAGCTAAATTGGGTTGTTGATAGATGTTGGGGCTCACAGTTGTAAACTTTGAGTTAGTAAGATAGTTTTGTTTGATTGATCATTTATTTAATATTCCTTGGTAACTTCTTTTAGATGTTTCATCTGTACATAGAAGCTGGTAGGAGTTCAATTTTGTTCACTTATTTCTTTGTTCTCTTACTAATCTCTCTCTCTCAACTACTTTATTCCCTTCATTTATTTTAGGGCGATTTCCTTTCTATTCCTTGGTAACGACTCTTAGATGTTTCATTTGTGCATTGAAGCTGGTAGGAGTTCAATTTTGTCCACTAATTTCTTTATCTCTTCTCTCTACCACATACACCCACACATATACATTACCGCCAGTTAAAAATTTATAAAAGGAGTACATGCGTGTGTGATTCTTGTCAGGTTTATTTATTCAGGTTTGGGAAATTGATGAAAGCAAACATAAACCCGGTCATGTGCTTCACACTTTGGGTTGGCCTTTGAATCATAAAACATATGGGGGATCTTTTCTATACCATATGAAAGATAGACAGGTGGCTTTCCATTTTATCTTCTCTTCTACTTGTTCCTGTTTTATAGTTTAATAGTTTTGTTCTATTGTTTGGTTCAAAACACATTTTTTACAAGTAGGTCAAACTTGGACTCTTAGCACTATTTTTTTCAGTTGTCATTTACCATGTTACATATAATGATATTTGGGGTTGTGAACACAGATTTCCATTGGCTTTGTGGTCGCTTTGGATTATCACAATCCTTTCTTGAACCCTTATGAGGAATTTCAGGTGAGCCAAATGTCTCATTTTGTTTTATCCTCTCTTTACGGCTCTTTTTTCTTGTGATAATCATAATGACGAAGGTAATATTAAAGTAAAGCACGAGTGCTGGGACAACCATACAACATGAAAGCCTAAAAAGATATATATAAAAGAGGCATCATTTTGAATTTAATGAATTAGGCTGAAATCTACAGAGTCTAGAAGGGGCTTACCATAGTCAAAATTTTCTTTTTTTTTTTTTTTTTAAATCCAAATTAGCGAAAAAAAATTGCTGGAGCAATCAACCCACTAATTTGTCTCTTTGATTTATAACACTTCATAGCCTAATTTGCCTCTTTGATGCACAACACTTACTCCATTAATACCTCTGCACATTATTAGCATGTCCCAGCAGAGAGGAAACATTCCTATGTACATCTTGTCCATAAGGAATGCAATAGGAGCTGGGTTACCATCTCAGACTTCCTCTACACAAAGGGAACATTTGTTCACCACAATAGCTGCCCTCTTACAAAGATTGTGTTGCCTAAAGATCCTTCCCCAAGTAGCTTCTGACTCAAACAAAGTAACTTCTGGGGAAGCTAAAGATCCTAAATAGCATTCCAGAGGAAAGAAACTCTCTTATCCCCTCTTATCACTGCTACAGTTGCCCAGTCAAAACTCTTGACCTCAAAAAGACCCCAAGCATTCCTTTGCACTTAACGATATGTTGTGTATGTTGGGAAAGTCTTACTCCTCTTCAAGATGAAAAAAGGGTGTAAAAACTCTCCAATACATATTCATTTGCATGGGAATTAACTCCAGATAATACTGCTCTAGATGTCTGAGAAAGGACACTGCATCTCTGCCTACAAGTTGGGCACCTGTACTCAATTGTTAATACTAATCATCACCATTATGGTTAGCATTTAAACTAACATGTTCGTCTTTCCGCATAAGGAGTTTTATTAGACATTCAAAGCTTGAAGCCAGTTAACCTAATTGATTTTATAAAACCCCAGTTTATTTATGGAACTCAAGTGTACCGCAGTAAAGTAAATTGATTTCCCAAGTGTAGGGGATAAATCAATCCAAAACAAACTACTCTATGTTTTTGTGTGGGATTTTTTCCCCTTTTAGAAGTACAGAATTGTGTAATGCAACTTCCAATCACACACACTCAAATTCTGTCTATATGTATTTATCTTAAGCGATGGTAACTATCTCGAGTTACTAAGGAATAACTACAAAGATTCTTATGCAGGTGGAATTCATAAATTTTGGCAACATTATAGCATTAGCTAATAGTCTTTTTAATACTGATTTGTCTTTGAGTCTCTTCTTGCTCTCTTGACCATGTACTGACTTCACTCCTTGACCACCATGGTTCATGTCACTGTTGGTGCGGCACCAGGATGTGGGGCTATTTGGGGCCTTTTCCCTGTTGTGGACCATAATGCCGTTGCATCAGCAACTTTGAACCATCTCTTTTGCTCCATCCAGCCACTGAGCTGGCTGAAACATATGAGGTGGAGATAAAGAAAGAAGATAAAAAGAAAAAGAATTTCAGTACTGTCAGTGGGATGAGCAGATTTGTTGTATACTTTTTGTTGGTGGCAATGTTTGTTTGAAGATGGAAGATGTGATGATGGAGTTGGACTTCAAGGCGTGTTAAAAGGTCACTTTCCTTGATGATTTTTTTGTCCCCAGCACTCAAGCAAAATTGGCGTGCACCAGATCCATGATTAAACAATGACCTTATTTGATTACAGTGCAAACGGAGAGCCAAACCCCTGAGCACTCTTTGAATAATCAAGACTGTCAATCACTCTATCACAAAATTCTGCAGCATTTTGGCAGAGAGTAAGATCATAATGTTTATGGTGGCTAGAAGTTTTGGGAGTTTCTGGAGAAATCTTTGGGTGTCTAAAATCATCATATTTCGTGGATTTGAGTGTCCTATTTATAAACTTGCTTGTGGCCATTCAAATGAATCACATCCCAAGTGAAAAGTGATTTGGGACCGTCCGGATGATCTAGGATATTCCAGTCAACTTTACGGAAAGCATGCAATTTCAGAAACTGCATAAGTCAGCCTAAGGGGTTTTGACATTTCAGCCTGTCCCATGAATTTCTGCAACACACCATGACTTGTCATCAAATCCTACCCAATCAAATTCCAAAATTTGTGGTTATTTTCCTACAATAAGTAACTCATATTTCCTGTCCAAAACCCTTTTGGAAACTCTTTTTAAGATGCATATAGCTGTTGTTGACCAATCAACCATCACCTATCCAATGGTTCAACTTTTCACCATGAAAAGTCACCATTAAGGATCCATCAGCCCATTGGTGGCCAAAAATCATTCCACCAATGAAAAGTCATTGATCTAAAGATGCACCTTAGGAATTGGTGATCAAACAACACTCCACCAATGAATAATCATTGAAATTGTTCTTCATGCACTTTTCAAGCCTCACTGCTTTTTTGCTTTTGTCTCTCTTCTTTCTAAGTTCATTTTGTTGGGAATGGTAAGCAGTTTCTGTTGTTTATTCTCTGCTGGGGTTTATATCTGCCTCTAAGTCATGCATCTGTTTGTTTCTAGTACAATTGAGACTTATTAAGACTATATACCATGTTTCCTTTTGGTAGAAACTCAAATGCCATCCTGCAATCAGACCTCTTCTGGAAGGGGGAACTGTTCTCCAATATGGTGCCCGGACTTTGAATGAAGGTGGTTTTCAGGTTTGTTAAACTCACAAATTCCTTTTCTGCCTGATGTCTACCTCTTAAAATTAGATGTATTCTAAAAGGAAGTTTTGGTTTGTAATTACTTTTTCCAGAATTAACCTAATTTTATCTACAAAGAAACATTTTAGGATTTTCTTTAGTTTAGGCCACTGGCAAGGTTTCAAGGGCTAGAAGGACAATTTTCTTTAGTTCTGTAGAACTGTGTCCCTTTCTCTTTTTTGTAGTATGTCCCTTGGGTTTTACATTTTATTCAAATATAATATAATGCTAGTTAAATTTCAGTCCATTCCATATCCAGTTTTCCCTGGAGGAGCTATTATTGGGTGCTCTGCAGGCTTTCTAAATGTTCCCAAGATAAAAGGGACTCATACGGCCATGAAGTCAGGTAAAGTTGCACCAATCTTGTTCTGCAAATTATGGTTGATTTTGCTTATTTCATTGGTTCCGGGAGCATAATATTTTGCTGCTTCTCTAGGGTATGGATCTGAATTTAGAAAAATTTCATGATAACTACAGGATGTTCAAGCTAACTTGTAGAATGACGATCTATTAAAGAAAATGATTCACTGCAATAAATGCAAATTTTGGTTTCTGACAGTTTTTGAATCTTTTCCTTTATTGAAATTCTAGCATCCTTCTTTAATTTAAAGGAATATTTACAGATGATAAGCTTGTTCATCTGATAATAGAGTGTAAAATGTCTTATATGCAAGCGAAAGTTACACCGGCTAGCTGTAGATTTTCCTACTTCATTATGTTGGTAAAAAGCTTTTGTATTTTAAAGGGATGAAAAGATGCGTATCTCGAATTGCTTGTCATCATAAAGAAACAAGAGAGAGAACTCCCAAAATTAGGTTATTTGACGCATGCCTTCTAGTTCCAAACATAGTCGAATAAGGTTGCTTATATGCAGAAAGTAGTTTTATTTTACGCTCCTCTACTAAGCAATCGCATAGATCCATGTTAAATGTAAGCATGGGGCTTTTACCATTCAAAAGATCAAAACCCTGGGATGGTTAAACACAACGACTATAATTCAGTCCAATCACAAGGCGGAGAAAAACGGGTCCTACATAGCTGACTGTTACAAGATTTTGATATATCACAATTTCGGACAAGTATACTCTAATCTAGTGCTATGTATGGTGCAAAACAAGTATCGATCCCACAAGAATATTTTGTACTACCAATTATGAATAACCGTAATCTAAGTTGGACAAATCAAATCAAGTTGTGAAAATTTTAGAAACTACTAAAAACAAGATCTAAAATATGAAACCCTAATGTGATGAAAACCCTAATATATCGATTTCATCTATTTTAATTTCTTACGCAATTGAATATTTTCGATCACTAAGTTTATTGGCTACGAATTATTGATGATATTGGCAAATTTCCCTATATTAGATTCACCCAAGTCATGCAATGAATCTCTAATTCGACTAATCAAAACTCAATGGTCATGCAATCTTGATTACCCGAATTGTATTAAGTTCTATAGATAATCTGTAATTTAGAGTTTCTCCTAAATCCCGACACAAGAAATTAATCTAATGGTCATGATCATAATTTCATATGGATTTTATTGTTGAACTAATATTATGCAATTATATGGGTCATGCATGCACTCAATCTCAAATCATGCAAAACGCGGATCCTAACATTTCGAAATATTAAGTTTGACAATAAAAATTCATCAATCAATAATCATGCCAATGAAACTTAAAGGAAAGAAATAAATCAATCCATATAATTAATTAAAATTAAAATTTAACGAGTCATAGGACAAAGAAATTTAGCTAGACATTAAAAATAAAAACAAGAAGATAAAAAATAAAAAAATAAAAAAAAAAAAACATTACAACCTTTGAATGCACGGACAAGGATGTCGAAGACGAAGGCTATGGTTGCTAGGGTTTGTAATGGGGGCAAGAATGAGAGAATATTAGGGGGAAAACGTGTATGAAGGAGGCTCCTTGTGACTGCCCAAGCAATGCTATATATAGGAGTAAAAACCCTAGAAAAAATTTAGTGACTTGGATTATTTTGAAAGTTTGGACTTTGAATTTGATTTGGAAACTTTCTCTTATTGCTTGATGATGATCTTTAATTTTTCAAATACTTGAAAATTCTCTCTCCTTCAATTTGGATAATTTCTAAAATTACTACCAAGATAATTCCAAAATTATAGCACCTTGTTTCCTTTTTCATTCCCAATTTTCGTTTTCCAGCATTGCAGTAACTTCGACTCAATTTTCAAACGTCTTCTGGTCTAACCCAGCCTCTAAGATCTTCATAAGAGTTGTAGGGCTCAAAGTTTTCTTTCTAACGCTGCAAGAATCACCTAATTCAGACATTGGAGCAAAAAGTTATGTCTAAAATACCGAATGTTGTCTGTCCAATCCGAAAATAGCAAGTTTGCTTCATTTTTCCTAAACCAATGGCCACGAAAATAAATTAATATAAATTCCTAAAATATGATTCAAATTAGTATTGGAATATGTAAATAAATGCGAAAAATAATATAATTCAAGTGCACAAAAATATCGTTATCACTAACCTCAACTTGTTGGAGACATAAATCTTAATTGACTTGAGTAGTGAATTAAAAACCAATAACATCTGGTTTGTTTCTAATGAGAGAATATGGCTGCTGCACCTATACCACTCTCATCAGAGTCAATATTGAACTACGTGCTTGAACATGGGTGAAAATTTTATTTTAGTTAAATGAGGTTTAGCTGGAAACATATACAGAGATCAATATTTTGATTTCTAAACTAACTAGCACCTGTAGTAAAGGATAGTAAGTAAATAACTAAAATCCTGTTTGACACAGCAAAATACCTTAGGCTGGAGTAGTAATTCAATTTTGGGTATTCAGGGACTTGTATCAAATTATGGACAGGTTCTAGGAATTTTTGTTGAGTTACACGAGAGTTTGAAGTGAAACAGATACTGGTAGACAGCAACCTATTTTGTTACTCTTTTGCCTGAAAACACGTATATGTTCTGATGAGGGCATTATTGGACAAAAAAATGTGATTTTTCATCTTGATTGATGAGAGTTGTTTTATGAAATGGAACAGTCGCATGGAGATCTTGAGGAAGTTGTCCCTTGGACTAATATCTCTTCCAGAAGGTTTCATAATTCTTTGATAGCTTTTTATGGCCAATACCAAATGGGAAAGTCCTATAACTCAAGATGGTAGCACAACTGTAGGAAAGACCATATGCTGGCCCATTATAATGGCTTTGGACATATATTTATTGTGAATATATGGTGACTGTCTCTTGATATTCATGTACTACTGTCACCTGTGTGTTTCAGGAATGTTGGCAGCAGAAGCTGCCTTTGCTGTGCTTAGTGAGCAATCTAACATGGAAACATATTGGGACACCTTAAGGAACTCCTGGTTGTGGGAAGAACTCCACAAGGCTCGAAACTATAGACCGGTAAGAGAAGTGTTTCAATTATTTTTTTTCCCCTTTTAATGGAAGTAGCATTTCAATATCTTCTCCAATCCTTTATAAATTTTCACTTAACAAATTCGGGTTATCTCATGTTTTAACCCTTTTGTGGTCCCATGCTCTTTTTTTTGCAGGCCTTCAAGTATGGGCTTATCCCTGGTCTGGCTCTAAGTGCTCTAGAACAGTAAGGCTACCATATGCTGGATGAAGCTGACATATTTCTTAGAAACTCATATTATTCCTATGCTTTTGATCTACTCACATGTAACATTTCTCCACTTATTTTTGCTTTTAAAGCTACATACTGAAGGGGCGTTCCTCTATCACACTGAAGCATGGAAAACCAGATCATGAAGCCACAGAAGTAAGAAATCATATCTTAGTGAAGTTCTGGTCTTATTTTAATTATGAAGGAATAGAAGTAAATGCCTACTGAACATTATAAGATGAAAGGCATTTGGGCAGTAGATTAATTTTCAGAGATCAGTTTGTCATGCTCAAAGGAAAAAGCTCAGTGCACCTATCTCTTGTGTGGATTTGCAAATTTATTTATCTGGCATTTGATATTAGGTTGATCCAATCATTATTAAGCGTGTTATGTCAAGTTTGTATCTTCCAAAAAGATTTTATAACTATGTAGTCCATGTGGATGATTGGGAATTTATGAAGGATAGAACAAGACATGGACACCATGATGCAACAACTAAAAGAAATGCCAGAAGACATCAATAACAATACATGATGAATGTGGTATTGGGCAAATATAAAATATCAACATCTACGTGAAAAATTATTAACATTTTTTAAACACGCCAAAGTGTGCACCGTGTACAACTTAAGCATATACTCTACAAAAGACAAAGTCATGCTGCATCTTTCATGTACTGATTGTTAATATCTTACTCATGTCTTCGTTTCATGGAAAGAAATTAGAGAAGTGGCTCTATCATGAAATATGAATTTATCCTCACTTGAAACCTGAATTTTGACTAACCATTTTCCTTACAAGAAAGTTATTATTTGTATTTATATGAGTATTTCATAAACCAGTGAATCAATACTGTCTACTTTTCTTTGTTGGATTTCTGGTAGAATATACATAGGAAGTGATCGACGCTGAGATTTACTAAATTTGTAGCTCCAATGTTCCTTAGAAGTACCAAGGGTGCTTGGGTTTAGTGGCACCAAAAGCTTTTCTCTTGACCTGAGGTCTCGAGTTCAAGCCCCCATCCCCCTCCCCGGGTGATGCCCTCCTTTATAACCCCCCCCCCCAAAAAAAAGTTCCTTGGATGTATTGCGTATTCTTTGATGTGACCACTTCACCTTCATAGAAGTTTCCTTATAACAAGGTTTTGTAATCTTGAGAAATAGCATTGACCATTGTCTGAATGATGTAGGAACATTAAGATTGTTGTGCCAGGATCATTAAGCCTCATGGTCACTTTCTTGACCACAAGCTAACCGGTACACCAAACTTTGCAGGTTGCACGGCTACACTCACCAATCCCGTATCCAAAGCCAGATGGGGTTGTGACTTTTGATGTACCAACCTCTCTATACAGGTACAATAAAGTACTTTCTCTGTGATTCAAGCATCTTGTAATTGAAATATGCTGCAATGGGTAAATATTGCGGGTGGCTGTTAAACCATAAGAAGATACTGCAATTGGGATAGGCTGTAAATTTGTGTGATCTCTGTCGCTAAAAATGAAAGGCTATGAAAATTGTTGGTGCGTTATAGAACCTGGCTCATTTCCTTTTTGTTATAGTTGAATGCTTATAAAAGAAGGGGGACTTCAATGTTCCAATAAATTTAAAAGAGGCTTTATGGTTGACAATTGTAGCCCACACTTTTGGGATTTTGTTAGGAAGATCATCAGTTAATCACATCCTATTTTCATGGAATAGTTGTATCATATTTGCGGTATTTCACTTTCCTGGTTTTTGCCAAATTGGCTATGTAAATATTTTCATTATTCTGCTTTTATAGGAGCAACACAAACCATGAACATGACCAACCACCTCATCTTCGTTTGAGGAACCCTCAGATTCCTCAACTTGTCAACTTGCCTGATTATGCTGGACCTGAGTCACGATATTGTCCTGCACGTGTATATGAGTAATCTCCATCCTCCTATGCTGGTGCTTTAGGAAACCTTATACAAGTGAGTCACCTCTTACGGTTCTTTTATATGATCCTCAACTATAGGTATCTTCCTGATGATGAGGGTCAGCTAAAGTTGCAGATAAATGCTCAAAATTGCCTCCACTGCAAGGTATCAACTGCCTTCTCTCAAACCTATTTCAAGAACTTTTTCTACTGAAGACTTACAAACTATTATGTTCCTGTATACATATACATACATACATGAGTGTCACCTTATACCTAAATTATAAGCATTCTTTTTTTCATGCATCTCCATATTTTTTTCTTTTGCTTTTCACCTCCCATAGATTATCCCTATAACCTAGATGCTGCCAAACATTTACAAAGCACTTGCTTATACATGGCTGGAAATGATGGAAAAATCTAACTAATTCTTCATAATACCTGAGTGTCTGTTGGTGTAAATGTGTCCGAATGTTATCCACATGACTACGATGTTGAACTAAAACTGACAGAAGCCAAAGTTGGACATGCTAAGCTTACAATTAACAAAATTGAACTTTGATGGAAACACCTACTCAATAGATCAAAATAATGCAAAATTCTAGTGGATTATACACCTTTCTGCAGGGTTAGCACACAATGGTTGGCCTAGTCAAAAGTAGCACAATTTATGCCTTATTGTTTGATGGAGGCTTTTTTGTGGAGGACCTTGTCAGTCCTTCAGGTTTGTGAGGTTATGTCCTATAATGTACTTAGGAAATGTTTGGTCTCTCTTACATATGGAAGCTACATCTTCCGGGTGAGGTGTAATATTTTTCCTTTTCTTAGTTTAATGTTGTTTGCGTAATAATGGTTTGTAATTTTCTGTTTTATTTATTTCTAACTTGAATTTTCATGGTTTCCTGAATTACCTTTATAGGCATGTGACATTAAAGACCCAAAGCAGAACATCGAATGGACAGTGCCTGAAGGTGGTGGTGGTCCAGGATACTCTGTTATGTAATACAACTTTAATCCACATCCTTTACATTTTTTTGGCCCATACACGTCGAGGCTTTGATGCTTTTTTCTAGTAAAATTTTACCAAATTGTAAATGATCTATCTTTGATCTAATCTGGGAATGAAAGAATTTATTGCCTGTGCCTGCCTCGGTGCCTTTCATGTGCAGTGTGTCAGAGGTCAATGGCTTTAATTCTGGTGCAAATGTTTTTTGCATTTCAAAGGTTTGATTTGATCTTAAACATAAAAACATAGTACAAATTCCAACATTGACATAGTTTTCTGGGGGGCATGGGGCAAAGAACATGTTTTGCTTAATAATACTAGTTCCTGGTAATACAGGACAAAGGCCTACTAAATTTGACCCCCACACCCTTACTTCCTCTGCTGGTTTCACCCAAATTGGATTCTTCCCGACCCGACAAAAGGATTTTGCTTACAAAAGCACGCCATTGCCCATTGATTATGAGTTTTGTGGTCATTTGTGCTGTGGTGAGAAGTTCACTCTACTACATTGCATAGCAAGTAGCAATTCTAGGGTTCTCTTTTCACTTTTTCACTTGGTCAAAATAAATAAATAAATAAATAAATAAAATCAAAAGTCAAAAAATAAAAAAAGAAGCTGTGGTACAACTTTAAATATTTTAAAGAATAATTAATATTTTTTTGTGAGGTATGAAAAATAAAAATATATCGAGTGTCTGCTTTTATATAAATATTTGAATTTTGAAGTAGTTAAAAAGAGGATGAAGTGTAAGATAAAAGTTAGAAATTTTCATTTCTTTTCCGTCTCTCTCTTTCCATTTCGAATGGCTGTAACACGAATAGAATTATTTCTCTAAACCACATTCAAATTTTCAAAACTTTCAAAAAGTACAGGTTAGATTTTTACCTAATTAAGTTTGATCCAAAATTTGTGCCCATTAATGTTTTTTACTTGAGAATTGCTTTATAACATTTTATTATTATTATTATTATTATTATTATTATTATTATTATTATAAGCTTTTACAGATAGTTCATTTTTACTTCTCTCCTTTCATTATTTTCATTATTTGTTTTTTAGTATTATATTCTTTATTGTCGTTTTCAAACTTTAATTTTATATTTTTATATTTATTTTTTCTCTCTTGATTAAGATTCAGTTTGTTATTGTCACCATTATTGTTATATATACTAGAAAATTTGTCACAACCTCAAATAAAAAATGAGTCCCTCCCGATTCTGAACTAGTGATCCTTGACGGCTCATACTTAGTTCTTGTCCAATTCTTGTATCTTGCTAATGGTGACTTTGGTTCCAATTTTGGTTTCGATTCAAAATTTTAAGCTTGCCCTAACCAAAATCTTAGCAGTTCTGTCTAATTCAATAAACCGACTTGTGTCCTGGTCAAGTTTTTTGGCCTGTTTGTTTGGCAGTTTGATGTCATGGCTTCTTCCCTTTATTGGTGGGCCTACGTTTAAGATTTGTTTGTCTTCTAAGTTTTTTTTTGTAATAGCATTGATGAATCAGCAACTGAATTAGTTTCAGACTCAATTGGGTGTTGGTTAGGCAGTTGGGTAGCTAGCTGTTAGTTAGCCAATTGGGAAACTAATTGGGTAGTTACAGGAATAAACAAATGATAAATATAATAACTATAAAGGAAAAGAACAAGAAAGTTGATTTTATAGCATCTCTCTCTCTCTCTCTCTCTCTCTCTATCTCTTTCTCCCTCTTCTCTTCTCTTATATTCTCAATTCGTAACCTAGAAACCATAGTTATAATTGATGTAACTCCAACAGAAGTCAACCCTTTTCATTCACAAAACAATCTGTTAAGTGTGGGTTGCAACAATTTGGTATCAGAGTCGGTTGGTCCTTGGAAGGAGAAATAACAAAATAACCAATGGCAGAAGGAACAAGATTCAAGTCCATGGAGGATCAGTTTAAAAAACAAGAAAACCGATTGCAAGAACTGATGGTAAAGATGGAAGAAAAGATTGAAGAAAAATTGGATGGGAAACTAACAGCTTTTATGACAAATATGGAAGCAAAGTTTAGTGCTCTTATGAAGTCTATGAGCAGAGAAAAGAATGATGAGCAAGAAACTGACAAGGTTTATCAATCCCCATTGTTACCAACCCCTGTTGATGGAAGGAAGAAATGGGAAGGAGAACCATATTGAAGGGATTCTGCTATAGGAATAATGGTTCCAAATCCTCCAAAAGTGGAGCTTCCAATGTTCAGTAGGGAAAATCCAAGAATGTGGCTTCGAAAGTGCAATAAATTCTTCAACACTTATCAAATTCCAAATCAACATTGGGTGGAAGTGGTAGAGATGTATTTAGAAGATAATGTTGAAATTTGGTATCAAGGGTTAAAGATAGCTAAAGGAGTAATAGAGTGGGAAGAATTTTCAAGACTTGTATGCCAAAGATTCGAGCCAAAAGGAGTGAATGATGAGGTGGAAGAGTTTAACAAATTGCAGTAGAAAGGATCATTGGTTGAATACCAAGAAAGGTTTGAGAAATTGTGGTCTCTGATGTTTCATAAGAATATTCACCTCACTAAAGCTTATTTCATCTCCAGCTATATAAGTGGGTTGAGGGAAGAAATGAAACCTATGCTAAAGATGCTTAAACCTGCCACTCTAATTGAAGCCTTTGAAATTGCAAACCTGCAAGAGCAATCCTTGGAGTTAATCAAAAAAAGAAAAAAGTACAAATCCATAGAGTAGAAGTGGAAATTTTGAAGATGAGGGTAGCATAAAGGTTAATGGGAGACAATTTGCAATCTCTAAAGGTACTGCAGGGATAAGTAAAAGTCTACAAAATAGCCAACCTATTGGGAGCAATATGCAGAGAGTTTCTCCACAAGAGATACAATACAGGAAAAACAACAACCTTTGCTTCAAGTGTGGAGAGAAGTATAGCCCTGGACATCAATGCAAGTTCAGAAGCACAAATCTAATTTTGACTGAGGAAGATGGTGATCAAGAGTACTCGGATGTGACAGAAGAGCTAGAGGAAACTACTGGAAATACAGGTCAGAATGTAGATGTTTCTCTTTGTGCTCCATCCTAATCATTAAATAGGCAAACCACATTCTTGCAAGGGTTAATACATAAGACCATAATATCAATATTGATTGATACAGCGAGCTCTAACTTTATTAATCAGAAAATGATAGACAAATTACAGTTGTTGGCTCAACCGGCCAAACCCTTACATGCCATTATAGCTTATGGCAGTTTGGTCACTAGCATGCTGAAGTTAAGAGTGTTAAGTGGAATTCACAAGGGTATGGTTTTTCCTTTGATTTGAGAGTAATGAACTTAGGAATGTGGGATGTTATCCTAGGTGTGGATTGGATGTACTACTTCAGTCCAATAACCTTTGACTTTAAGAAACTGCAAGTGAGATTTTACAATGAAGAGAAGGAAGTGATATTGAAAGGAGGGCTAGAACATCCTATTATGAAACTAGTCAGAAGAAAATGCATCAAAAATTCGGATTGCAATATCTACAAGGATGTGCAACATTGGTTGTTAAATCAGCAAATGCTTCTGCATCACCCCCAAAAGCTGTTATTGCTCTAGTAAAACAGTTTGAGGATATCTTTAGCACTACCACCACACTTCCTCATAAGAGAACTCATGATCATGCTATTCCACTCAAACCTAAGGCTAAACCTTTCAAACTTAAACCTTATAGGTACTCACACTCCCAAAAATTAGAGATAGAAAAATAAGTATAAGAAATGTTATCGAACAGCATAATTAGACCAAGCACAAGCCCCTTTGCTTCCCCAGGCCTTTTAGTAAGAAAGAAGGACAATACCTAGCGCTTTGGTGTGGATTATAGACAATTAAACAACTGGACTATTAAGGATAGTTATTCTATTCCCAACATAGATGAGTTGTCGGATGAGTTGCATGGCTCTAAGTTGCTCTCAAAAATAGATTTGAGTGTTGGTTATCATCAGATAAGAGTCGAGCCTAGTGACATAGCCAAAATTGCTTTTTAAACTCATCATGGACATTTTGAATTCTTAGTTATGCCATTTGGATTAACAAATGCACCTGTCACTTTTCAAACACTAATGAATCACATTTTTCAGCTAATTCTCAGAAAATTTGTATTGGTATTCTTTGATGACATATTGATCTACTTTCCACCCATTTACAAGATCTTGAGACTGTCTTCTCTCTACTTAGACAACATAGGTTGTTTGCTAAACTCTCCTAGTATACATTTGCACAAAATTAGGTAGAATATTTAGGACACCTGGTGACTAGTACAGGAGTTAAAATGGATTACGAAAAGGTGGAATGTATAGTTCCTTGGCCTATTCCAACTACTGTTAATGCCTTCAGAGGATTCTTAGGCTTGACTGAGTATTATAGGAGATTCATAAAGAACAATGGGGTGATTAGCATGCCATTAAATGAGCTTCTCAAAAAATACAATTTCCATCAGAACTCTGAAGCAGAAAATGCTTTCAAGGAGCTCAAGGCAGCCATGGTTTTAGCACCTGTAATGAGACTACCAAATTTCTCCAAACCTTTTGTGATAGAAACTGGCGCTTGTTCCAAGGGATGGGGGTTGTTTTAATGCAAAATGGATAACCAATAGTATATTTGAGTAAGGTTTTGAGTGCAGAAAGTCTGGGATTATCCATCTATGAGAAAGAGTTGTTAGCAGTTGTCATGACTGTAACAAAATGGAAGCATTACTTGGTGGGACATCTTTTGGTTATGAGGACAGACCAACAAAGCCTAAAGTATTTGTTAGAACAGAAATTGAACACCCCTCTACAGCACAAGTGGTTAACAAAGTTGCTTGGATTGGATTACGAGATACAGTATAAGATGGGGATAAAAAACAAGGTTGCAGATGCTCTTTTGAGAAGGGAATGCCAAGGAGAAGAGCATCAAGAACAACAATATGTTTGTGTTGTATCTTTTGTCCAACCACAATGGATAAAAGAAAGTGTTGAGAGTAATGCAGAGGATGAAGAAAGTCAGAATTTGATTGCTCAATTGATATTGCAACCTAACTCAGTTACTGATTTTCAATATCATGATGGAATTTTGAAGTTTAAAAAGAAGATCTATGTAGGGAATGGAGGACAATTGAGAGAAAAAGTGTTACAGCACATGCACAATTTAGCTATAGGTGGCCATTCAGGACAGTAATACATATTGCAGAGGGTTAAATCCATCTTCTTCTAGCCCGGCCTCAAATCAAGCGTGATTAAATTTGTGCAAGAATGTAATATTTGCCAAAGAAATAAGCACGAAAATGTGTCTTACCCTGGATTATTGCAACCTGTGCCCATTCTTACTCAAGCATGGTCTTAAATTAGTATGGACTTCATAGAAGGGCTACCAGTTCCACAAGGCACAACACTATTTTGGTAGTTATTAATACACTCACCAAGTTTGGACACTTTCTTGCATTGCGACACCAAAAAAATATATAAAAAAAAATTAAAAAAAAATTAAAATAAAAATAAAAAAAACACTATTTTATTTTAATTAAAATTTAAAAAAAAAAAAAAAAAAAAAAAAAAAAAAAAAAAAAAAAAAAAAAAAAAAAAAAAAAAAAAAAAAAAAAAAAAAAAAAAAAATAAAGAAAAAAAAGAGCAAAAAAAGAAAAAAAAAAAAAAAAAAAAGAAAAAAAGAAAAGAAAAAAAGAAAAAAAGAAGGAAAAAAAAAAAAAAAAAAAAAGAAGAAAAAAAGAGAAAAAGAAAAAAAAAAAAAAAAAAATCTTCCAATTAAAAAATAAAAAAAAAAAAAAAAAAAAAAAAAAAAAAAAAAAAAAAAAAAAAAAAAAAAAAAAAAAAAAAAAAAAAAAAAAAAAAAAAAAAAAAAAAAAAAAAAAAAAAAAAAAAAAAAAAAAAAAAAAAAAAAAAAAAAAAAAAAAAAAAAAAAAAAAAAAAAAAAAAAAAAAAAAAAAAAAAAAAAAAAAAAAAAAAAAAAAAAAAAAAAAAAAACAAAAAAAAAAAAAAAAAAACAAAAAAAAAGAAAAAAAAAAAAAAAAAAAGAAAAAAACAAAAAAAAAAAAAAAAAAAAAAAAAAAAAAAAAAAAGAAAGAAAAAGAAATGAATAAAAAAGAAAAAAAAGAAAATAAAAAGAAAAAAAAAAAAAAAAAAAAAAAAAAAAAAAAAAAAAAAAAAAAAAAAAAAAAAAAAAAAAAAAAATAAAATAATCTCAGTCCAGAGGAATCCACCTAGGAAGATGCAGATTTCGTTAAGGGTGAATTTCTGACCTTTGTTCCTTGAGGACAAGGAAGTTTTGTAAGGAGGGAGTATTGTAATAGCATTAATAAGTCGGTCATCGTACTCGGCTGTGTGTTGGTTAGGAGTTGGGCAGCTTGGGTGTTAGTCGGGTCGGGAACTGGAAACTATTGGGTAGTTACAAAAATAAACAAACTGTAAATGTAATAACTACTGAGGAAAAGAACAAGAAAGTTGATTCTGGAGCATCTCTCTCTCTCTCTATCTCTTTCTCTCTCTTCTTTCCCTAATCTCTCTCTCTTCTCTTATATTCTCAATTCATAACCTGGAAACCATAGTTACAGTTGATGTAACTCCAACACAAGTCAATCCCTTTCATTCACAAAACAATCTGCTGAGTGTGGGTTGCAACAATTTTCTTGTTTTGTCTGACTTGTTTGTCTCCTAGGCTTCTAGGTCTAACATCATCCGAATGACTGTCATAGGGAGAGTTAAGAAAAGATATATTCATCCCAAAAGAACAGCCTCGTGGTCACAATCGTCTCCCTAAACCCGATGATTCCGAATTCAAATTTTAGTATAACAAAAAAGAAAAAGAAAAGATATATCCTACCTAGTCATAGTAAGATAACTCACCTTTTCCCATAGGTCCCTGCCTAGACCTAAGTATGACTCACCCTAATCTAATAAGAGTTTAACATTCGAATCCATAGGTGTATTAACTGGTTTATCCTCTAGCATCCTGGTTTCTTCCGGAATGTCAAAAGCATCCTTGCTATGAGAGATCACAATGTCGGCGTTTGATTGGGCTACTTCAATCCTAAGGGAATATCTTAATCGGCAAAAGTCCTTCGTTTCAAATTGTCTAAACAAGTGCTCTTTGACACCTTGAATGCCATCATGATCATCACATGTGATAACAATATCATCCACATAAACCTAAAGATAGATGCACTGATTAGATTAGATGACGACACAGAGTGGTCTACCCCCATCGCAGAGCATCCCAAGCTGCTATATAGCTTTGTTGAATCTGCTAACCAGCACCAAGAGGATTGTTTAAGACCATGCAATAACTTATGCAATCTGATAATTAAACCTGCCTTCCCTGAGCAACAAACCAATGTGGTTGCTCCATGTAAACTTCCTCTTCAAGTCACCATGGAAGAAAGCATTTCTGATGTTCAGTTAATATGGGGCCAATGGTGCATCGCAACCGCAGATTAAAAAAAAAAATTTAAAAAGGCCAAATAGATGCCATTTTAGCAACGAGAGAGAAGTGTTATCATAATCAAAGCCGAAAATCTGAGTAAAGTCTTTAGTCACAAGTCGAGCTTTCAAGCAATCCACCTTACTATCGAACCCTCTTTGACACTAAAACCCATTGTCAACTAACTTTAGACGTCTTAGGAGGATGTGAAACAAGAGTCCATATATGATTGGAGACCACGGCTACCATGTCATCAATCATGGAGTGTTGCCAATCTAGATGGGAAAGTGCTTCTTGGACGGTTTTAGGAGTGGAAATAGACGATACAGCAAAAATGGTGTAATGGGTTGAGGACAAACAATGGTAGCCTAAAAAAATATAGATGCAATGAGGATTATAGGTAGAACGTGTGCCTTTTACAAAGAGCAATGGACAAGTTAGTGGGAGACTCAGGCAGGGACGTCGAAGCAAGAGATGAATCACTGGACTCACGAGATTAGATGGTAAAAGGTGATAAACCAGCGTAAAGAAGACTGCAACGGTTGTGAAGGAATTTCCGGCACTTTGAGAGTTTGGAAATTGAGGGACATGGACAGGTAGGTAAGGGAACAGTACCCAACATGTGTCAGCTTAATAGATAATTCACTAGGTCCCATCTAGAGAACTCGAGTTCGAAATAGAGCAAGCCATGCTGGGGAGAGCTCTACTCCCAAAGGGACTTCAGCGATATCAACAGAAATATAAATGCTATGTGGGAGTAGAATAACATTTGTTTCCCTTTCGAACTCGAGAATACCTAAGAGAGACACATTTGATGGCGCGGGCAGATAACTTATCTAGATCTAGAGAAAGATCATGTACAAAACAAGTGAAATCAAAGACACAGTGAAGAACTTTGCAAAGGGGTCCTTAGGAAATAAGATGGTTACGTTATTTAAAACAGAAGATGACATTTGATTTTATTAAGTTAAACAGCAGTAAGAAGAACATCGCCCAAAACTTTGAAGGTACATCAGTATGTAATAAAAGAGTACAAGAAGTTTTAAACAAATGTCGATCTTTTCTTTCTGCTGTCATTTTGCTGTTGCGTATGTTGCCAACTCGGTGGATCATCCCATCGAATGTTAATCAAAGAATTAAAGGGTTAGGAAAATACTATTTTGCATTCTCACTACTTAAAAATATGAATAATGTGCCCAAATTGAGTGTGAATTTCAGTACAAAATTTTTTAAAAATAATTAATAACTCTGACCGATCTTTCACTACAAAAAATGAAATACACCTTCAGACATTATCAATGAAAGTAATGAGATATAACTTTCGTGACTGGGACCCTAAATATCGGAATGAACAATATAGAAAAGAAGACTCTGATCGACCATTGACCTTGCTTGAAAGGTAGCCAAAACATGTTTTACAAGGACCGAGGCCGGAGATAATATGGTCCACGTGATTCAGAATCTACACCAATCGTCAGCCTACACTCCAGTTCTGTATTTGGAAAGAAATAGCAGTAAAGGCTACGGAGCAGCTTTTTTTTTTTTTTTTTGGTAATAAAGGCTATGGAGCAGCTAAGAGTGCAAGTAAGATGACTAATAGATCATGGATTGGCTCAGCTAGACGTGAGATTGAGTATCCTTAAACATGATCGAGATTTGACTCCCGTTGGGAGTATCAGATCCTCATATGTATGGAGCGTTTCCGTTCAGAGACCCGCCCTCTGAAAAGAACCAATGCAACGGTCGGTCCGGATTAGGCCACTACAACGGTCGGTCTGGATTAGTCGGGACAAAATCTCGGATATCGAACAGTGTCCAAGACATGGTACAAAAAAAAAGAAAAAAAGATGGCTAATAGAAATTAAATTGAAAGAACAACCTAGTATAAAAAGAACAGAATTCAAGGTTAAAGATGGGGGAGGTATAGCTTAAACAATACCAGTGACCTCAGCCTTGGAACCATCGATGACGGCGATGTGGTATGGCGTTTTGAGAGATGAAAATTTTGAGAAAAGAGAAAGATTACCAGCTATGTGATCAGATCAGAAGCACCAGAGTCCAAAATCCAAGAACCAACAAACAAAGAATAAGAGAGGTGAGCAATAGAATTACCAATATGCTACAGTGGCTGAAAATGAGGCTTGTTGAGTTGCCTTGAGTTGCAAAATACTCCTCATTATCCGACAGAATGTTTTGATTGTCACCCATAGACTAGGTCTTTTTCTCAAATACCAGGTGCTTGAGAGTGCATGAGACCAAGTCACATAAGCAAACTTTTTTGGAAAACTATGCAGAGAATAACACTAATTCTGAGTATGTCCCCAACATTTGCAATAGCAACATTGAGGATGATCACCACGGCCTCGGCCTCCGCGGTTAGCTAAATTATAGAAAAAAGCTGAAGTTCTAAACCTATTTTAGAACCAATCTCAGTTGGTCCCTCCAACAGAGGAACGCAACAGACGAATGAGGTCCTCCATGAAGGGATATTTGGATTTGTTAAGACTTCATTCCGTACATATTCAAAATCTTTGTGAAGGCCATATAAATGTCAAGCTTGTCCAAACCTTCTGAAGATCATCACTAGTCAAAAGTTACTTGATTTGTTGAATGGTGGTCTGTGCCTTTTTGAGATAGGAAGGTAGGTCATAGACCTGTCACTTTGAGGGTTGTTGGGCTCGCCTAGTCGCTTAAGCCTTCTTCCATATGTTATAACACGATTTGCAGGAGCAATAGTGCACTTGGGTTAAAGGACTGCCATAATAAAGACTGATAATCAGCTTTCAACCATTCTTCCCGCACCCTAGCATCAATCTCCTAGCCCTCTTGGTTAAATGCCATTTAAGGTCATCGAGACCCCGACCTTAAAACCACACATCAAGAGCAACATACCAATCCAAGTAATTCTTACCGTTTAGTCTCCCATGCGTTATTATGGGAGTGCCTGAGAATGCAAAGGAAATAAGTCCCCTTTGTAGGGGTTGAGAGATGATAGAGGATGAGAGGTGACAGGGGACTCGGAAGCCATTTCAATACGGTGTATAAAGGCTTTTTTTTTTTTTTGTAAGTAGATTACTTGTCACCAACCGGTATCCAGGTTTGAAACTGCTTATGGAACTGAAAATTAGAATGAATGGAGGACCTAAAAACTTGTGGGGAACCCAAAAAAAAAGGTACAGTTGGGAATACTAACTCCTGGAATAACACCTGAAAACGCCAATGAGATTACTTGGATGGATTTTAAGGGTTCTACTTGATCAAAGGCAGAACCACGAGACTTTGAGCAGAAACGGGAGCAAGCCTGCTCTAATACCAACTACAGAAACTTTAAAACGAACTCATACAGAGTAGACACAAGTGTTGTTCATTGCTCGAGTCCAGAACACTAAGCACTCTAATATTTATATACAAAAAGGGATAAAAGCAATTTATATGTACAAGAAAAAATTATTTATTTCCTATGATTAATATTATTTCCTAGAAACATTAACCACCAACAATTACTCACTATTCAGCACTCTAAGAACATTAACTCTCATACTTTATAATCATATATTAAAACAAACTTTAAAGGGGAGAGAGAGAGAGAGAGAGAGAGATGTCTGTAATAGGACGAAGCAGATAGAAATGTCTATGATAAGAAACAATATTGCAAAAATAGCACAAGAACTTCAGCCATTTTCTTTAAAGTAAGCTTTTCCCTTTTTCCTTATTTTTCTTTACTACAATATATTGCACAAATGACACTCTCCTCTCTTCCATAAACTCATTTGAGAAAAGCCAAATATGAATTACTCAAAATTGAACACACTATTTCATATGCACGGGAGAAAATTTTCAGACATTGTTCACAACTTATCTGGATTAGCCAGTTGCCCCCTCCCACTTGAACCTGGACTCAGCCTGCCCCCAAAACCAACGGAAGAAAAAGAGTTTTCTATGAACATATAAAAAAAATTATAAAGTCGATGTTGAACCATGGATATTGATTGATTTTCTTTCAAGTAAATGGAAATGTACACCCCTTAAGGTCCCCAACTTCAAGCTCATAGCATAGAAGTTAAAACCTGGTCACTCCAGCTTAGATAAATCTAACCCAAAGAGAACATACGTCAAGAAAATTTGCCATAGGGGCACGTAGAGGAAATCCAAGACTCCATGATCTGCATTAATCATAAAAAGCACCATAACTAATGTAACTAGCAAATGCTGGACCAAGTTTGAGATAAATAGTTACATCCTCGGTCCAATGCTTGTCTACGAAAGCAATCTTGAAGTGCTTCATGGCTTACACCATTTATGGAGAATAGCACCAATCAGATACAAATATGAGGGGGGGATAATACAGAAAAAGCTAAAGGAAAATGGCAAAAGCTCCAAACTAGCACCATTACCAAGTAAAAATCCAATAGAACACTAGATAAGAGATAAACTGCAAAAGTGCAAATTAAAGTTATGAAGTTACTCCCAAAATAAACTTTCAACTCAGGACCTTTGTAGTTTTCCCACAAGAATATCTCCAGAAAAAAAGACTCCAGCAACAAACAAAGATATAGGGGAGAAAGGCTATATATAACCAGCATGCACAAGGCCATTAAGATGTATAATAAAAGATAACCGCAAGGATGTAAATAAACCATATGTGGTAACTCAAAACAATCCACAACTCAGGTCCAATGTAATTTTTTGACACAGTTATTCCCAAAAGGTAGACTTGACTAAATGTGAACTGCAAAAGACAATAACGACCTAAAGACCTGCGCTATACCTCCTACTCCTTTGACTTGGAGTTTGCATCTGATGAGTCTTCTTTCTGGCTGGAAGAAGGCACAGGTGATCTCATTCTAACGTCCCCTGACTGCTGCTGTGGTTGCTGATGTTCCTGCTGCTGCTGCATTTGCCGCAGATGAAGCTGCTGGAGCTGATGTTGTTGGAGCTGATGCTGCTGTTTCTGAGGATGAATTTGGAGTTGCTGAAACTGCTGAGCAGTTAGAAGAGAGTGCATTGCATGGTTGTTCGGATAAAATTGCTGGTTGGCCCCATAAGATGGAGAAAAATTCATCATTGGTCCACCATTTGGCATATTTTGTCCAGTCAATACTTTCAGATGCTGAATTTCCTCTTTCAGTGCTTCATTCAATGCTGTCAAGGAAACAAGAGGTATTATATATGAAATCAATAGCCATCTCATAGTTAAGCCTTATGCCAATTTCAATGGAAACTACTACAATGCTAAAGGAAACCATAATCAAATCAAAATCCAAGACAAGAACCTATAAGAAAATAAGACATCTTAATAAACTGAAATTTTGTGTCCTAATTAATAAATCGACAGAAGGAAAAATTTGAAATAAAAATACCAACATGAAGTAATCTAGACTTAAAAGGCACACTCCCACTTCCGTGGCGCTCTTATGGAAGAGCACACTTCTAATAATAATGCCAATCTTCGTGCATCCAAAAATCAATAAGAAAATTCCCTTCTTAATAAACTAAATTTAGTGTCATACATCAGAACATGTGCTCATATTACTCCTCTGAGAATTCAGGTGGAGTGGTTTCAAAAATCATGTGAGATACTTTTTATGATAGGTTGGTACCAAGCCATGCTAAAATACCTACCTTCGCATTCATATTGTGAATGTTGATATCAAATTAAATAAGGGAACATTGTTATTGACGTCAAAGCCTGACATTGAGCAAGTCTTTGATGGAAATGACAATCTCAAATTCTTCATACTCTCATAAAATTGATGCTAATGCTCTAAATTTTAGTTTCTATACTACATCCACATTTGATTTGTTAAATAAATTTCATTTACCACTTTCATATTAGCATTTTGCTCCTCATATTCCAAGATATCACCATCCAATCAATACATAAATATTCAATTATCAATCTCCTTTACACCCTCATTGACCTCACCTTTTCACATAAGAAAAAATTATGAAACATTTAAACCACACAGACACCATATAATGATCAACCATTCTTTTCTGCAAGCATGTGTGTCAGAGAGAGAGAGAGCACAAATGATCAGTCAATTTCTGGGATCAAACTCTTGTTTGAGGAGGATGAATGTTACTTGTTATCAAGCACAAAATGGAATACCTAGCCAAGAAAACAAGCACCAAAAGGAATGAAAGAGCTTTGAAACAAGGAAGTGGAAGGGAAACAAAAAATAACCATTGTGCTTGAACTTGATCATAGCAGCTAATTCTCCCATTTTACTCGTCATTCTATTTTATTTCATGATAGTTTCATCTTTTAAGCACTTTTAATTGTAATAATTGATTCTTTCAGCAATAAAATTTTAAGACCCACATGTTGAATGAATATTTTATTTAACAATTTTATTTTCATTCTCCACTTCACTTCCCATGTTAACTGACCAAAACCAATCAGCTTTATCCAATTCATCCTTCCCCATCACCTTCCTCTTTCCTTTTCCTTCCAACATTACCTCTAATATTTTAGAAAGAAAAGTTAATTTGTGTTATAAGATATATAACTAATTTTCCCTTTAACATTAGAGGAAATTTTGTCTGCTTTTGAACATCATGGTTTGACTAAAGAAAAAAACTAACAAGGTTGACTTAACTTAGGTCCTGGGTATTACGGATTTTCCCTTTCACATTAGAGGAAATTTTGTGTGCTTTTGAACATCAGTGTTTGACTAAAGAAAAAAACTAACAAGGTTGACTTAACTTAGGTCCTGGATATTACTGCTGTAGACTTCGCTATCATGTAAGATAAACACTTCTACTTCAAAAGCTCACTCTCCAAATCATTCAATCTTGTATGGAAAACTGATCACTATACAAGACATACATGCATAATGCACACTAGTCCACAATACAAGCATTTTCTTTCCTCAAGGAATACACAATAAAAACCTATACACACATCAAAATATATGCATAAAACTAAAACAGGAGAAAATGTAAATAAGAACAAACTAACAGAAGTAGTTCCCAACCAACATCAAAATGTTTGAAATCTTTGGCACATTACCTCACAGAACACCCAAAAAAAAAATTATGAAAAATGTTATCCATATTTTCTTGTGTTTGACTGCCAACAAGTTTTTTGTTCAGCCAAATATTTCCCTTTTCTTCAACAAGAAAGCAAGTCTTTAGAAAACTACTTCCAAAAGATGGACCTCTTTTGACTAAGACTCTCAAATTATTGAAGTACATTATTTGATATTTTACCCAAAGGGTAGAAAATAGTTCCCTAGGAATGGTAATTTTCAATGAAACAAATATAACCAAAATTAAGCTGGCCGAGCTAAGTTCCTAATTCATAGATGCCCAAAGCAACTGTTTTCAAGTCCTTTTTTTTGGGGCTATTTATACATCCCCCCACCTTCCCCCCCCCCCCAAAAAAAAAGAAAAAACCTATTGACCAAATATGATTTGTTCCTTAAACTTTTATTTTATTCATTTTGGCCCACAAATGCTTATACTGCATTTTCTTCTAACATTTACTTTAGCACTTTGTGTTGATCCAGTGATTATATATAGTGTACATGAAGGGCTAAAGTGAATGAAAAATAAGACTTTAAAAACTAAAATAAAATAAAAGCATTGGGGGATTCACCCTTTGAGTCTCTACTTGGACGGCCAGAAGTTAGATTAACTGATTATCTTTTATTTTTTTCACAAAGTTTTGCAAGATGTAACTAATTTTAATTTCTCATATCCCATAAGGCTTGGAAAGAACTTGAGACCTCAGACCTTAGTTATCCTATCAACCATGGACACAAACACACGACATGACAATATTCAGATCCAACAGCGTGAATACAAATGCTAAAAAATATATTTTTGAATATGTAGTATTATATAAATACGAAAAATCAACGAATTAAATAAACAGCAAAATTGATATTTCAAGCACTTAATTTTCTTTTATTTTTAACAATGCATACACTAGCATGATTGTCCTATGTCCTATTTATTAAGTTACTTAAAGTTTGATTGTTTATTTTCTAACATTAACAACATAGATATAAAAATCGACGTGTGCATAAACCAGAAGTTTCGAACTAGTTTACAGTTGAGAATAAATATTTAACCCAAAAAAAAAATCCCGACAATGCCAAGGCAACATATCTTTGAAGTGTCATAAAAGTGTCAAATTCAAGGAGCATGGGATAGACATTGCCCTTTTGTAGGAAGTGTTGACGCAACATAGTTCATTTCTAGAAACTCTACCAAAATTAAGGCATTCACTTTAAAAAGAATTTCACCAACCTGATTTGGATTTATTGCTACATTAGAATTTGAAGGTCTTAAAAGGCAATGTTTGTGCTTCTAAACCTACAACATTGGTTGTTACTTTCTAGAGATCTTAGAAATAGCACAAGTCCTAGTATATTATTCCCCAGTCATATCAAGACCTCAATATAATTAATCTTCCCTCGCCAACCTAATCTACACCATCATTTTGTCAATTACATTTCAACAACTTCAAGACCAGCAAACAAATACACAAACCTTGATCATTAACAATCAACCTTACATAAAAGTTCCAAATACTTTTTGCATCAATATGCTTGATATGAAGGACATTGAATAATTAATGATCAAAAGGAGTTATTCTTTACAGAAAAGTGTCCAATAACTTACCATCTTGCAAATGAACCTGTTGCTCCATTGTTGACAACCGCAACTTAAGCTCACTATTTTCAGCAGACAGACCATTTGTATCCCTCTGCTTACAAAACATTGAAGAAAAGCATCATAACCAATGATAATACAAATAGTAGCATAAGCAAATGCAGAGGCAGAGCTTTCAGATATGAATATTAGATACGCAGAAGAGCATCTCTTTCTCCCTATATTATGGCCATTTAGTGAACCAAACAAGAACAAGATCCACTGATTTGCTTTAGCAGAATATAGAAATAATGAGAACTATAACAAAATAGCAAATTTTTGTGCTTTGGCCTGCAAGAGAAAGGAGACAATGGTGGCTAAAACACCAGGAGACTTCTTTAAGGAAAGTGATCAAGTTATATGAAAGACAAGCAATAAACATTTTCTAGGTTTAAAAAAAAAAGGCCTTTAATTTTTTTACCTCTTGTTTCTGCACCCCAAAATGAATTAAATACTTTAAACAATATGACATTCTTTCAGATAAAGGCAACTAAAAACAATAACTATGCACTTTTAGGTGGAATCATCATAAATACCAGAAAGACAACTGTTGAGATCTAGCAATAACTCATAAAGTCCCACAAGAATGGTCACAAAAAGTAGTCTTCTTCTCCTACTTTTGCTTTTCTGCTTTTGCAGGGAGGCAGAACCATACCAGGTAAAATAACATTGCAGAGACCAATACATTCCCACAAATTAGTCAACCACAAACTTCAGTGATACTTGCTTCAGAGTATATATACACTAGTTTCAAAGATCTATGCAACAAGAGGAAGTTTAGATTGCAAAGGAAAAGTCATTTTTGCAGACAAAAACAAATTCTAGACTTTTCCCTTTCTTTCTGTGCTTTCAATGCAAAACTTACACACACTAGGTAAAATCAACAGATGCGCCACTGAGAACACCGAGTGACCAAAGAATTAAGCATTAAGATCTTCCAGATACCTGGTGACACTGGACTCTTGATTAAATAAGAGACATTTCAGAAAGTTCATTGATATACCTGCAAAAGGGTCAATTGAGCAGACAATGAGGTTGCCTCTGTTTGCAGGGTCTGCACCTTTCTTTCTAGCTCTGCTATGTAGCGCATCTTCCTTTCTTTTGATCTTGATGCTGACTGCCTATTTGCCCAGATCCTGTTATGTGAGATAAGAAAGTAGTGAGACTACAATGACCATGAAGAAAGTAGCATGTTGGAAAATTTGATACATATGGAAAAAAATTAAATTAAGATTACATTTGAACTGTCAAAATTTGGAACTTATCCCTATTACAATACTAGCTTTTCATGGGAATTCCAGAAATTCTGAGCCACCGAAACACAGCGTGTAGTACAACTATTAAGGAAATAAAAAGGCACTCCATTGGAGAATAAATAGCAAACAGCAGGTGCAACAAAGGGGTTCTACATTTCTGATTAAACTACCAAAGAATAGGATTCGTAAATAGTATAATATGCACTAGCTATATTTAAGTTGTGGTTTCTTTGTACCAGATTCTAAGGACCATTCCTAATATCACATAACAGAAGTTATTGTGTCGTGTCGTGTGTCCACCTCTTGTGTCCACATCCTTGCGTCTTTGATTTCCATAAGTTTATCAAATATAGTATGGAGATAAAATTAGTTTAACAAAGCCTAGGGATTCAATTTAAACATTTTTATATATATTTCATCAAAGTCACCTATGTTCTTAAAATCTAACTGTTGAATGGCTAATCAGATGTTTGAGAGATTCAAAGGGAGTGCATCCATGTTGTAACTTCTACCTTAACCTTTAAGAGCATTCATCATTTTTCCAAGGAATGAAAATGAAATCATAACTAAGTTTTAAATAGACACCAAATGGTAGGACCTTACAAAATGGGCATCCATCTTTCCATATGTTTCCAAACAAATGTGCTTATAACAAGACAAGTAGACTAAAATATAAAATAAAATAAATTGGCTGGCAACCTTTTTTAGTTATATAATTTTAAGGTTACCACATGCTTCGAGTCCAAAGAATCAATTAATGACATTGCAATATATCTGAGTTCCCAAAAGGAGGACAACACATGACACCAAAATAATATATCCATATAGTATTGATATGTCTTGCCAATAAATAGTGCCAAATTGGCAAACTAGAAATTTTTGTAGTCATATTATGGCTAATTCTAATTTACTCTTGAATTAAAGATTCTAACAAATATCTTAAACAATGCAAGATTTTCAATTACAATAAAAATAACTGTGTAAAGTATCTATACTGTGTATGACAAATATCCTACAAAATATCCACAGAAGAATAACACAAAGCTAGACAAGCCACATCACCGTTCAACAAGAAGTCCAGTGAGTTTCCTATGAGAAATGATGTTAGATACACTTCCATTTTAAATTGTCCAGGTTGCATGGTGCTTTAGTGATTTAGATATACTCAGGCCAAATCTATTTTTGCATATCGTTTGGAATCTTGGAATCAATATCGGGAATGTAATCTGAATCATTAATACTTCATTCATCAACTTTTTGAAACTCAAACAATATAATGTTCTAGTAAAAATTATATTTCCTTATAACTATGGATGTTCAACTTGTCCAACTGTTAGGTTCTTATCCCAAGAGGTTTTTTACTAATATCATATTAAGCTCATAAACGGATTACAATTCAAAGAAGAGTTATTTAAAAACAAAAAAAAAAAGGTACTACACTGTCATTCTTTATAAGGTCCTATATATTGTACAATGTAACTTACGGAGTTTCTTGTGTGGGAGGAATCCTCCTAAAGAAATCTTAATGTTAGGAGCAACTACAATGCCATTTGTGAGGATCCATATGAATAAGTTTACTGCAGAAGTCCATTTGAGAGATATTCTGGGTGCCATGAGGAGCTTTTTACACTTGGGAGATTCCCCCAAGACAATCTCCAGGGATAGGGGGAGAATCCAGATAGGAAGGGATTGCTATTTTTAATAAGTGTGTTCAATGAAAAAGAGAGTAAGAGTCGGCTAATCCGTTGTCACTTCGATGCTTTTGTATTTCACTACTGTGGGAGCAAGTTTTCTCTATTCTACACATTAATTGGGTGACTGTTAAGGGGCATTGAATGACACAATATCTAGAATCTATACAGCAAAAAGGGGATGTTTATAATGCTTCCTCTTGCAACTTTTTGGTTGCTTTGGAGGGTGACTAATTAAAGTATTTTTTATGTGGTTGAAAATCCTCAGTTATTTTGGAAGATAGTTCTTAAAAACCTTGACTCACGACTATGATTTCCTTTGAGAAGGTTATTTTGGTAGATAGTTTTAAACACACCTTCACTCATGACTCTTGCTTCTTTTGAGAAGATTGATAATCTTCCAAGTAGGGTTGTGAAACAATAAAAGTAGCTCGAGATTGGCTCATACCACTAAATAAGTGGTGTCTCATCTCAAAGCTGAGCTCATTTATCAAAAGAGCAAAGCTTGAGTATAAAACAACTAGCATCATACTCCATCTTTATATGTAAATTAAGTTTTGCTCCAGGTGGGCTCCAAACAAAAAGGATACTGAACTCATAACACAAAGATTAGACCAAGCTCAATCTTGAGCTTGTTTCACTAAAAAAGTGAGTTTGAACATCTTTGGCTCAAGAGACTCAACTCATTTACACCACCACTTGTAGTTATAGTCTCACTTTGAGTTGTTTGTGGTGCAATTTTCCTTCAAAAATATAATTCATTCTCTTGTGCAAAAAACTCAAATAAGGAAAAAAAAAAAAAAGTCTTTCAGATATACAAGACAGGCATGATAAAATCCATCTTAGAGTTAAATAAAGAAAAAGAAATCAATCGAATTCAAATGATCAACTATGTATGAAAAAGTAAATAACGTAGATGTAACAAAGCAATACTATGACACGAGCTTCCTTGAGAGCTCTAAAGAATTAGATCTTTCTACTCCGTTCCAAAGTTATTTATTCAACTTTCCTCTTTTCTATGCCTCTTAGGGAATGCTAGACAGGGTGGTTATTAATTGGAATGAGAATTAAAGAGGGACTAGTAAGCACAGATATGTGATGTAAAATACAGCTACAACATGAAACAACAGAAAATCAATGCTAAGATACAATACGAATACGTTAGGCATTTATAAATAAATTTCAAATCTTTTTAGTAACGTTTCTGTAGATAACCTTTTTTGCATTATAAAGGTTTCAAGAAAATAATTCATCAAATTTGCAATGTTGCAAGATCAACAGGATCTTTGGTGCTTGAGTTTCATATGCATCTTCTTATCTCTTCTAATGGATTGAAGCCTTAAATCGACATAGAGCTTTTGGAACCTTTTATATGTTTTTCTAAATGTTTTCACCACGGAATTCCAACTTTTACACTTCAACCCTCATGATTAAAAAAATAAATAAATAAATTTCCACCTTAGTCGTATCCTGTACGTATCCTATGTGTATCCTACCCATATCCAAGCTATAACCCCTTTGTATTCTAAATCTAAAATACAAAAATATTCAACATTCACCAAAACATCCAAGTATACTCATGTCTGATACAGTGTGCAATACTTGTTTTCAATACATTTTGGATCATTTGTGCATCACAGATCAGCACTTTTCATTGGATTAGGCCGTAATGGACATCCTTGTGAGTGGGGAAGTAGTTTCAAGCCTGAGTTGAGAAAAGGTTTAGGAATCTTATAATATGGTGTTTAAATGCCGGTCATGAAGAGAACCAAAGTCTCTATGGCTTAATGTCCTTATAAGAAGTATGACCTGTAATAGAATGCGTGGAATGCTAGATTCAAGAGTCACACAATCCATGCAAATCCTTGGAATTTTATTTCTGAGCGCACTTCTTTTTCATTCCACTTACCAGACTTAAAATGGGTGTTAAGTGTCGCACAGAATTATAAAATGCTTGATTTAGTGAGTTTCCTTTGTTGGTGGTGCTTTTCAGCTTTATCATTCATCCTCTGTTCACTACACCCCAGTCAAATTCACATACACCCGTGAGATTATTTCCATTGGAATATTCTCCTTAACTAGTGTTAGAAGATAAGAAGGCTTTAAATCTTTCTTCATTGCTTGGCTACCTCAACTCATTTATTCCATCTCTTCTTTCTAGAATAGGAGTAAGAATCTCAATAATTCAGGTGCCTTGTTTTGTACCTCTTCTTTTATTATATTGATTGGGACTTAACTATCCTCTTCTTTTACTTATGATAATTTTTCACAAATACAAGATTTCTCCTAAAGTTAAGGCTTTAATTTAGTCCGTGGCACTCAATAGAACCAGTGGTAATGATTCCTTGCATGTGAGGATTCCTCATTTGATGCTCCTCGGATATCTGTGCTGTGGATCATCAATTTACATTATATTTCTCTCTGGCTCCAGACCATATAAAACAGGCACTTCACTTTCTAAGAGCATGGATCTGTCCAAAGATAGTGAAAGATTATTTTCACCTTAAGTTATGAGGTTTTGGTGTGTGTGTGAATAAGGAAGATACTATTATAAAGAATACTATGACATCTACATCTCATATCTACACCTAGAGAGGCAAGTTAGGAATTTTTGAGATCAATCTAGTATTTTATTACTCTCTTATCAAATAAGCTGTTATCTTACGTCTTCCTTATGTTGCTCAACCACGAAGTGCTTTCAAGGGCATGGATATACAGTCAAGAGACTAGAAAGCTTTGTTGAGCTTTAGTTTTGTCTTCTCTTTCTTTTTCTACTTACTTTTTTTCCCCTTTTTTCAGAAGGATATCCCTTCACCTTCTTTATGTATGTTTCCTTCTCTTCCAATTTAGATGCTTTTTTCCTACCCAAAATGAAACAAAAAGATGAGGCATTCTGCTTCCAAGGTATCTACGATGATTAAGGTACTTGGTGACTATACATGAGTTGGCATAAACATCTTTTTTTGTAAACTTCCAATTGAAGTCTGATGGAAGCAGCTGTAATTACAAAGCTGTAATTAGCAGCTGCATATACAGATCTACAGCTGCATAAAAAGCTGTCTACACAGCAGCAATACAGCCGTATATACAGCTGCAATACAGCTACATAACTGTCGTATTTATAGCTGTATTTCTTAGCAATTAAGTCATGTAAAATTCTTGTACATATAGGAATGTAACCATAATAGAAAGATGAAATTTTTCCTCTCTTCACCACATGGTCTCAAAGCAAAATTAGGCTCTCAGGAATATCTTTTTCAGCCTTCATTGCTGATCATTTTTCTCTACTTTTAAGACCGAAACATATCACTTTCCTTTGACAAATCATAGCAATTATCCGCCTTCATAGCTGATTACTTTTTCCTAGCCTTTAAAAAGCAAAACATCAGCATTTTCCTTTGGAAATTCAAGCCTTCATAGCCACATTTCCTTCCCCAATTCTTTTATCGAACCATCATGATTTAAACAACTTTTGCATCTATGTTGTCCATACTGAACAAATAGCAACCACCCAATCTACTAGAGAATTGTAGCATTCAGGCTGCATATCACTTTAATGGAAAGAATTATTTGAAGTGGTTCCAATTAGTTCAAACTTTCTTGAAGGGAAAAGGAAAGCAAAGCCATCTTTTGGGAACCGGACCAAAGCCGGAAGATCCCAAGTTTTATGCATGGGCAGAAGAGGATTCCATGATCACAGCCTGGTTATGGAATTCCATGTTTCCAGAAATCAATGACACATGCATGTTCCTATCTACTGCAAGGGATATATTTAGGAGATGATATATTTAGGAGATGATTAGGCACATGCATGTGCCTCTAAAGTACGAGTTGTTGCTCAAGTCTATGAACTGAAAATCAAGGCCACATCTACCAAGCAAGCAAGGAATGCAGTTATAGAGTATACTAACCTTCAAAAGGGTTTATGGCAAGAGATGGGTTATTATGGATTTATAGAGATGAAGTGCACCAAAGATGCTATGACACTGAAAAATTTTATTGAGAAAGACTGAGTGTATGATTTCTTAGCTGGCCTTAATGCTGAATTTAATCAGATTAGAGTTCAAATTTTGGGCAAAGAAGAGTTACCTTCATTCAATGAGGTCATTTCCATGATCATGACCAAGGAAAGTAGATGAGGGGTAATGATTGAACCATAAATCAAAGATGGCTCAGCCCTGCTGATTAATGGGGCAAACAATCAAAGTTCAAAATTGGAGCAACAACCGAATCAAGAAAGTAGAAGACTGAACTATCCAAACAATCAAATGGAGACAGCCGAGACAATTCTCGATACAGCCTTTAGTGCATTTTTTGTAAGAAACCAATGCCTACCAAGGAGAAGTGTTGTAAGTTGCATGGAAAACCTTCTACAACAAGTAAAGAATGGGGATATAAAGGCAGACAACAAGGAAATCATGAAAAAACACACTTAACATCTACCCAACAGCACATGAAAGTCTCAACACAGAAGAAATTGAAAAGCTAAGGAATCTATTGGTAACTCTTGAAAAACCTACAGGTACATGTTCATCAGCTCACTTGGTTAAATTTCCTCTTTCACATGGTTTAAATGCCTCGAATACATAATTTGCAAATTCTTGGATTACTGACTCAGAAACCACAAATCATATGACACTCTTTTCAAAATTTAGCACATATGATACTTGTCCTACCAACAAGAAAATTGCCACTGCAAATGGTTCATTAACCACTATAGCAGGTATTTGAGATGTCAAAATTACTCCTTCCTTTATTCTTTGGAATGTATTGCATGTTCCAAAGCTATCAACAAAACTTGTCTCTGTAAAGAAACTCTTACATGACATTGATTGCAACGTAACATTTTTTTCAACTCACCGTGTATTTCAGGACAAGAGTTTGGGAAAGATGATTGGACATGCTAAGGAGACAGACGGCTTATACTATCTTGAGACACCTTAAAATCCAAGTATGGGCAAGAGCAAAATCCCTCTATTCTTTCTAAATATTCTCTTACCAATAAAATTAAAAAATGGTTTCACTACCTAAGACATGGACATCCGCTCTTCAAATTTCTTAAAACTTACGTTTCCTTCTCGAATCATAGGAATAGTTGGTGAAAACTTTTATTGTAATGTCTGGGAACTAGCAGAACAGAAACGTGAACACTTCCCAATTAGTAATAAAAGAAACTACACTCCTTTTGCATTAATTTATAGTGACACATAGGATCCATCAACTATACTTAACATTTCAGGAGTTGGATGGTTTGTTTCTTTCATTGATGATTACACGACAGTCACATGCACTTTTTTTGTTTAAATTTAGGTCTGATGTGAGTAATGTCCTCCCGAATTTTCATAACATGATAAAAAATCAGTTTGATTTTCAAATCAAGAGATTTAGAACAAAGAGCTCACCCGGTGCACAAAATGCTCCCCAGCTTAGTGCGGAGGTAGGAGGAGGGTGGACGTATATCAAAAAATTATTTCAACCAAATTTCATCATCTTATTTTCAAAAAGAAGGAAGAATCATTGTATGTCAATACACCACAACAAAATGGGGTAGCAAAAAGGAATAATAGTCACTCATTTGCCACAACTCGGGCATTTCTGTTTTAGACAAATATGCCAAAACACTATTGAGGGAAGCTGTTCTTACAGCCACATATCTCATAAATACAAGGGTTTTAGGTTTCAAAAATCTTATGCATATACTCTTCCAATTTTTTTCCTGATTTTAGTACCACAAATCATCTTGTTCTCAGCATATTTGGTTGTGTGTCATTTGTTCAGATCCATAACCATAATGGAGGGAAATTAGACCCTAGGGCTATATGTGATATATTTTGTTGGAATATTCTTCAGCACAAAGGGGTAAGTGTAATCACCCTCCTACCAAGAAATATTTTGTCACTGCAGATATCATTTTTGTTAAAAATGAGCCGTATTTCACTACGCTTTATTTTCAGGAGACTATATTTGTGGAACATAAGGATATTTTTACTCCTCGACTTGCCTTCCACCTCTAAGTACCAAACAACTGAACCTTCTCAAAATCAACCTGAACCTTCTCAAGATCAGCATGAACATGTACCTTCTGAAGTCCAGCCTGAACCTCCATCCCCTAAACATGTGTCCCGTAAAGAACAGCCTGACGTCGCATCTTCTAAAAACCAGCCTGAAACTGTGTTCTCTCCAAGTGATATTAATCTACCCACTAAAATTGTGACCAAATGTATTGACACTACTGGTAAAACATGGTTCTCTCAGGTGTACTCAAGGAAGAAAAAGTCAGTTCCGGATCCAGTGGAAGTCCAATCATCAGAAATGAGGTAACAATATCTAGTCCCCATCAACTAATATCTGACATTGATTTTCCTATAGCAATCAAGAAAGGAATTAGAGAATGCACTAAGCACCGATTATATCCATTCTCTCAATTTATGTCTTTCGTTAAATGTTTACCATCTCATAAAAGTTTTCTCACGAGTCTAAATATTGTGCCTATTCCTACAACACCATCTGAGGCTTTATCTTGTGAAAATTAGAAAAAAGCTATGAATGTTGAAATGCAGGCTATGAAAAAAAGACATGGGAGGTGGTGGACCAACCTCAAGAAAGAAGACCAATGGGAGCTAAATGGATCTTTACAATGAAATACAAAGCAAGGTTAGTGGCTGCAATATACTCAAAACGTATGGGATAGATTATCAAGAAACTTTTGCCACAGTTGTCAAGATAAACACTTTAAGAATTTTATTGTCCTTAAATGTTAACTATGATTGAGATTTAAAACAATTCAGAAGAGATATACATGAAAATTCCAGCTGGTTTCGGTGGATATTTTCGACCAACAAAGTATGCAAGCTTAAAAAGTCATTGTATGGACTGAAATAGTCTCCTAGAGCTTGGTTTGGAAGATTCACAAAAGTAATGATAGCTATGGGATACAAGAAGTCAAGGAGACCATACACTTTTTATTAAACATTCAGATCCAGAGGGTTGTGATTCTTTTAGTACATGGTGATGATATAATTATAGCAGGAAACGATATGAGAGAAACACAGCTCTGAAGCAATGTCTCACAAAAGAATTCGGAAGATTAAAATACTTTTTGGAGATTGAAGTGGCACACTTAAAGCAAGGAATCTTCATCTCTCAGCAAAAGTACATTTTTGATCTTTTGAAAGATATGGGAAAGTTAGGATGGAAACCAGCAAGCACACTAATAGATCCCAACCATAGACTTGGTGAAGTGGAATAAGATATTGCTGTTAACAAAGAGATGCACCAAAGATTGGCTGGAACACTTATTTACTTGTCTCACATGAGACCTCACATAGCCTATGTTGTTAGCGTTATAAGTCAATTCATGCACAAACCCAAAGAAGATCAAAGCATGCAGCTCATAGAGTGGAGTGTTGCACAAGCATGGAGCTCATAGTGTTGCACTAACTTAAAGGAACTCCAGGAAAAGGCATTTTGTACAAAAAGGGTGCTAGACTTACACTTGATACACAGATGCCAATTATGTTGGATCAGTTGTTGACAGATCTACTGCTGGGTACTGTAGTTTCCTTGGTGTAAATCTAGTTACATGGAGAAGCAAGAAACAAAATGTGGTTGCAAGATCAAGTGCTGAATCAGAATTTCGGGCAATGGCGCAAGGAGTTTGTGAGCTTCTATGTTTAAAGATTATCTTACAAGATTTAAAGACCAAGTGGGATGGTCCTATGAAACTTTACTGCGACAAGAAATCATCTATCAATATTGCACATAATCCGATACAATGTGACAGAACAAAACACATTGAAGTGCACCAACACTTCAGCAAAGAAAACTTGGATAGTGATTTAATTTGTACACCTTACGTTGTAGATGTGTTTACTAAGGGTTTAGGCAACCCTATGTTTCAAACAATTGTTACTAAGCTGGGACTGGACAATGTCTATTCACAGGCCTAAGAGGGAGTGTTGGAAGCAGCTGTATAATAAAAAGCTGTAATTAGCAGTGGCATTTACAACTCCACTGCTGCATAAAAAGCTGTCTATACAGCAGCAATACAGCTGCATATACAGCTGTATTTGTAGTTGTATTTCTTAGCAATTAAATCTTGTAAGATTCTTGTATATATAGGCATGTAACCAAATTAGAAAGATGGAATTTTTCCTCTCTTCACCACAAAGTCACCTTCTTATTCTGTTGAGATAAAGTAAGTGGGAAAGCACTGATTTACAGTCCAGTAACTCTTTTTATAAGGAAAAATATAATTTATCTGGTGCTAAGAAGACGTAAAATAACTCTGCCATGACCGGTCCCAAGCCCGGGTAAAAGAGGAGGGTTGCGTCAGGTAGCCGACCAGCGTAAAAGTAAAGCAAAAATTTATGTATGGATCCTTTACGATATTGTGATAATGCTAGATTATTCCCAGATAGGAACGTGTAACAGGATCCGACTGCAACATCTCGGCAAGGACCACTACATCTCCATGAGAACTAGGGTATAGTGTTAAATATGTAAGAGTTCTCACGTCTGTAGAGTCTGATTGCGGCATTTAGACAAGGACCGCTACATCTCTATGGGAGCTCAGATGTAGTGTTAAATAAGTAAGAGTTTTCATATCCTAAGTTGGATTATAAAAAAAAAAAAAGGAAGCATAGGATTGGGGATGGTATTAGATTTGGAACTTTGAACCCGGGAACCCTCAAGGGCAAAGCCACGAAGATAGTAGATACAATGATTAGGAGAAGAATTAATATTTTGCACTTACAAGAGATGAAATGTATAGGTGAGACGGCAAAAACATTAGAGGATTCAAGTTTTAACTATGATATACCGGAAAGACCCAAACAAGAAATGGAGTCGGCATTATTGTAGATAGTTCGTTGAGAGATATAGTAGGATTAGTTAGAAAAGGAGATAGGATTATAACTCTTAAAATAGTGATAGCAAAAGAACTATTATTGTACTTAGTGTATATGCACCTCAAATAGGATTAAATGAAACTACTAAACAAAGGTTTTGGAAAGACTTAGATGAGATAGTACAAGAAATTCCGCTAAGTGAGAGGATTTTAATAGGAGGAAAACTAAATGAGCATGTATGAGAGAGAAAATAGGAATATAGAAGGTTGCATGGGGTTAATATGGAAAATATATTTTGGATTTCGTGACAGCATATGAGCTTATCATAACCAACACTTTTTCAAAAAGAAAGAAGACGATTTGGTTACTTTTAAAAGTGAGAACAATAAATTGCAAATTGACTTCCTTATGGTTAGGAAGAGGGATTGAAAAAAAAGAGCAGAAGAACAAGGCTTAGGAGAAATACACAGTGACCCTAATATGGCATAGGAGAAGATGGCACTTCATGTGAAAACAGTTACTAAAAGCGTACTTGGTTGTCAAAAAGATGTGTACCTCTAAATGAAGTATTTTGATGGTGGAAAAAGAAAGGACAAGAGAAAGTAAAGGAGGAGAAAACTGTCTATAAATTACTCTACATTAGTAAGAACGAGAAAAACCTAGAGAAGTACACAGAAGCCAAGAAAAAGGCGCAGACAGCAGTGAATGATGCCAAAAATAAAGCTTTCAAAGACTTTTATCAACAATTTGATACAAAAGAAGGAGAAACGAATATCTATAAAATAGCTAAAGTGAAAGAGATGAAAACAAGGGATCTTACGCAAATAAGATGTATTAAATATGAATCCAATAGGGTGTTAGTGAATGATGAAGAAAAGAAAAGCGATGGAAGAAATAGTTTTATCAATTGTTTAATAAAGGCCAAGATAATCAAGTTAGCTTAGGTGAACTAAGTAGGTTACAAGAGTATAGAAATATGAACTTTTATTAGAGAATTCAACCCTCAAAATTTGAAGAGGCTTTAAACATGATATTGAGGAAGAAGAAAATGCTTGATCAATGGAGAGAAAGTATTTTAATACCCATATTTAAAAACAATGGCAACATACAAAATTGTGCAAATTATAGGGGTATTAAGCTAATAAGTCAAGCCATAAGAGTAGTGTATATTGAAGCAATCAATGACATATACAATGATGTGGTGACAAAAGTGAGGACATAAGACGGATTAATCAAAGAATCTCCAATAAAGATAGGGCTACGGCATGCATCAGCATTAAGTCTCTATCTTTTTACAAGTTATGGATGAATTCACCAAACACATCCAAGAAATGGTGCATGTTGTTTGCAGATGATATTGTCTTAGTTGATAAGACATGCGAAGGAGTAAATGTTAAACTTGAATCTTGAAGTAAAATATTGAAAGTGAAAGAATATAAAATTAGTGGGGAAAAGACAAAATATATAGAATTTAAGTTTAACAATACTAACATTAGTGAGGAATGATTAAGATAGGAGATGATGAATTATATGTAAGTGAGAATTTTAAGTGCTTATGAATGATCAATTTTATAAAAAGGCGGAGGGATTGACACAGACGCATCAAGTAGAATACAAGAGAGATGGTTGAAATGAAGAAGTGTATCGAATATTCTATGTGATCGAAAGGTACCTCTAAAACATTAAGATAGTTTTACAGAATGGCGATTAGACCTATTTTGTTGTATGGAATTGAACGTTGAGCAATGAACAAAAAATGCAAGTAGAAAATGAGAGTTGCAGAGATACAAATGCTAAAGTGGATATGCGGACACATAATGATAGACAAATAAGAAATAAGTGTATTAGAGAAAAAGTTGGGGTTGCTCCTACCGAGTAAAAATTGAGGGAAAAATGATTAAGATAATATGGGCACGTACATAAGCAATCAATAGAGACTCCACTTAGGCGTTACGAGACTATGACAAACATTCATATTAACCGAGAGATAGAGAGATCTATGAAAACTTGGATAACAATAATAAATTATGATATGAATTATTTACATGTAGATGAAAACATGATATAAGATAAAACACAATGACATAGAAATTTCCATATTGTTGACAACATTTAGTGGAATAAAAGTACGATTATTGTTATTGTATAAAGAAAACAATTATATAGGTGAGCACGCGACATGAGAAAGAGTACAATGGCATAAAGGGATTCACATAGTCGACCCTCAGTAACAAAATGGCATGAATCTGTAAGGAAGCAAGGAGTCACTCTCTGCATCCAATATAGGTTTCCTTCATGCGTACAAAGAAGAAGAAAGGAGTCACCCTCTGCATCCAATATAGGTTTCCTTCATGCATACAAAGAACACTTCCACTCATCAACAAAGTAACACTCATCATCCATTTGACAAGACAAATTCAATGTTCAATCAATTAGTAAAAGAACCACGCCAAGAATTTTCTGCTTGTTCAAGGAAAACTTTAACCACAAGCTTGTCATTCGTTAAACAAGACCATCTTGAACATAAGTTTTGTTTATTTTAGCAGTCTTGGCTTATCGATGACTGATTTAGGGTTGTCCATCATATACAAAACAGACCAGTTAGATATTAGCATTTTCACTAAATGAATCCATATCTAAACACAGGGTTAATTCACCATATGAGATACTTTCAAATCATTATTAGATGAACAAAGCCACTTTAATACTCAGCACACCTCAGTTCTTTTGATCCTCCTTTGATGAACAAGAAAGTTTCTCAAAATTCAGAGTTCAACTTATACAGGATATGAATTTACAAAACTAGAATACCAAGAATTTGTTACCTCTTTGCTCGCTTTGGATCAATAAGTGCAAGCTCAGCAAGCTTGGCAGCTGACATTGCCTTCTTCACCTCAGCTGCAGTGGGCTCCTCCGATGCCGACATAAGCAACTCAGGCTTGATAGTAGTTGACCCATCCATTGACTGGCTATGCTGGTGCCGAATTCTAGGCCTTTCGCTGGGACCAGCACCCATATTCTCAGCACCAGTTTCAGAAACCAATGCCTGTCCACTTGCAGGAGCAGCACCAGCTGCTGCAGCAGCAGCCAGAGGCTCTCCCACTTGAGTTGAAGAAGTCGCAGATAATGAATTGAACTTATCAACATCAAGATACATTGAAAACAAGTCCTCCTCAGTCTCATCTGAAAATGAAGGCCCATCAGCACCACCCACAACACCAAGATCACTATCAAAGCTTATATCATCAGGAAGGGTAAGAATCTCCGAATGAGCACGCCGATGACCCAAATTCTTTGGTGGGTTATCAGGCATTCGACTAAGATCATGACTAAACCGGCTCGAATCCAAACCATGCCCGAGATGACCCTGCTCAGAATTAGCACTGCCAGGTGCAAATGGAGGCAATGTAGACGAAGATAGCTCCGATTTATTACCAAACGCATTCAAAGAAGGTGAAAACAGCGAATAACGACCAGAATAGGGCGGCAATCCCCCACCTTGATTTGGGGTTTTCTCCTTCTCCATTTAGAGAAGTGAATTCCAAAACCCCAATAGAACCAAACACTAAACAAGTATATTCCGAATATATTATCTTCAAAACAAGAATACCCTGATGCCCTGAAAATCAAAACAACAAAATTAAAACCACATTTTCATAAACTCCAGAACCACTCTAAATCTAAACAAACGCATCAAATATGATAGCGGTGCAGGTGAATATGAACAAAAATTAAAACAACAATCACATCCAAAAGATGGCGGACACTAAATTTCAACGCGACTGAGGCACCGAACTAAAGAATCAAAAATAAATAAATAAATAAGTTTAAAGTGACAGGAAACTCACCAAAGAGACGGTGATTTTTTCACTTGAAATAAAGTAATTACAGTAAATGGAAGCACCAAAACCCTAAGAAATAAAGATCTGGTCACGAACGCATCAACAATTTCTCAGTTGGCGGGTTTCCGAATTAGAATTAGAGCATTGGGAGGAGCGAAGAGAAGACCCTAGAAGAAGAAATTGCAGGGAAAGAGATCTGAGAGAGAGAGAGAGTGAAGCTTGAGAGAGACGGAAATAGATTTATATGGGCGGAGGAAGGAATTGCTGTATAGCCATGTGAGGCCCAAAATGATATAAAAGACGACTTTATTAAAAGCTCAATTCATGTAATCTCATTACCTTCGTTTTTCTGTATCGGGTTGGGGCTGTTGCTATTATTTTTTATTATTATCTTTATCTCTTATTTTATTTTTATAAAATAAATATAATTAAATATAATCAAACCAAAAAAAATATAAAAATAAAACAAATTCATAGTTTGAGATATTTTTGAAAGATAAATATTTTTTTATTAATGTTTTAGGTTTCTTGAAATCATTTAATATTATATAAATATAAATGATATAATATCTATTATCATTATAAATAAATCCATCAAATTATATTTTAAAATATATAAATTCAATTCAACTAAAATTTATTAAAATTAAATTCAGACCATATCAAAAAATAAACTATGAAATTCAAGTTTTACAACTTCAAATTGTAAATGAGTTAAATTAGTATTGAAAAAAAAGGATATTTTGAGTTGTTCAACTTAGTAACACATTGGCTCAAGGCGCAAACGGATCTAATAGATAGTTTTGTTCAAAAATTAACTCGATAATATTTATATCCAACTAGTTTATTTATGGTGTTTTTAAAAAGAAAATCAAAAATTAATTCGATAATATTTATGTTCAACTCATTTATTTATCATGCCTTTAAAGAAAATATAAATTGATAAACTTAAGACGGATATCCTAATACAAAATAAAATTTTATTAATAATTTATTTTATATCATCTCATTATAATTTTTTTTCTTTTTCTCTTTTCACATAAATATTATGGGTTGTTTTTAATTTATAGTTTAAAATTAATTTATTTGTATCTCACTTTCTTTGTTTTTTTTTTTCCGATTCAAGTCTCACTTTCTTCGTAGTTTTTAAAATAGTACAAATACGGACAACACGTATCAAGATTATAAATGAATTGAATTAATCTACAATTTTGGATTTCAAAGCTTAATTATACTTAAGATTACTAAACTTGAATTCATATAAGAGTTTATAAGTAACTGAAATTTATAAATGAGTCAAATTAGAAATAGAGAACAATTATTTTGAGACGAGTGATGTTCAACTTGATTTCTGTCTCTAAATGATCTTGTAGATAATTCTTTTTAGAAATTAAAATTAGACAAGCTTAATAATGTTTAAGCTAGACTTGTTTGTTTCTTGTGATTTTCAAAATATAATATAAGTTGATGAACTCATGTCGAATTCTTGATAACAAAAGAGTGAGGAAAAAAAATTAATAACCAAAAAGAAGGGGTAAAAAAATGACAGAATAAATTTTGATATTTCATATTTTATTAGTCATTTTAGAACACATAACCTCATTTGTATGCGTTACAAATTTTGAATTAATGAAATTATGCAAATTATATTTGATTTGTTATAATATGTATAACATATTTTATTATGTCAAATGTGAATACAATGATAACAATAACAAAAAAATTTGAGTTTTTATTTTAAATTTTAGAATCGACCTTTTGAAAGACCTTTTGAAAGACGAGTGTAAGAGAGAGGAGAGAGATAAATAAATAAATAAATAATGTAAAATTAAAATTCAAAGGCAAAAATAGAAAAAATAAAAGTAAAATATAAAAGTAATAAAAAAAGAAGTAAAAATAAATTATCCCTAAAACCTTTAATGCGAATGCATATGCAAAAATACCTATATATTTCTTTAAATATGAGTAAATTTCAGATAATTATTGAACTCGAGTTCGTGACTAATAAGAGGAGATTGTGTAGCTATCACATGCATATAAAAAGAGATTAAATTTTCTTATAAATGTTCTAAAATTAAAGGGGTAAATCTTTAATTAAGTATTTATTATCTTCTTTTTAAAGGCTTGTTACATTGAACCCCATTAATATCCTTTTTAATTGTGTTACCAACCACAAGCTATTTGGCTAAATAATGAGAGAAGGATAAAACTCAAAGAAATCATTTTCAGAATAATTCATAGATTAAAAAACTTGCAAAGTGATCATAAGAGAAAAGGTAGAATGTAATGAAATTACACAATCTACAAAACCCTAATGGCCAATCGCATGAAGTGTAAAACCATACAATATGATGGAATTTTGGAGTTTACCCTATTAAATACACAGACATTTTCACCCTTATCATGGGAAATTCAAACTCAAATCTGGGACTGATAAAGGAATCTGAATATTACTTGATTGAAAGACACTCATCGTATTTTGCTACAATTAATATACTAAAACCGATTAAAATTAGAAATCACTTAACCAAATTTCGGATTTAAAACTTGAGAATAAAAATGACTAAGAATATGATTGATAATACTCGAATCGGATTAATTGAAATATGACTCCAAATATTGATCGGTAATATACCAAAAAAAGAAAAGGATTAAACTTGATTAATTTTTCAGTGAAGAATACAAAATCTACCAGGAGAAGGCTTTAGGGAATCATAGACTTTATTTTAAGAATTTTTCAAACAAATAGTCAACCTATTAGTACTAAACAACTCATGCAGGATAGCAAAATAGATTTTGTTCAGATGTCAACAAGTTAATTCATTAATTTCTTATCATATCACCTTGGTTAATCATCTCGATCACTCGAGTACACATGATAGTCCCACTTGTGCCATTTTTGGCCTGATCATATTGAGCCCATAAAAAGATAAGATATGCCGCAGAATCATTTTGACAAAGATAGTTGGTATGGCACCACACTGAATCAGAATGTTGGCCATCTATACCACCAGATGCAAAAAACCCATGAAGAATCCCTAGATGTCACTTTGAATTCTAAAGCGCATGGAGGCCAAGGCAGGAATTATCTTTCAGCACAAAAGTTCCTAACATTATTATTGCAAACAAATAGTAAAGGGCACCATATGTATTCCCAGCATCATAAGGTTACATATAATAACCAAAGAGTACAGGTTGTCAACAGACCCCAGATGATTGGTGGGCATATGCTAGAAAAAGGTATTTGCAGACGATTCATGGTGCGAATAAACTAGAAACCAGGAACCAAGGGCACCATACAGGTTCATAAGATTATTATCACAAACAAATAGTATGGGACACCATAGTATTCCCAGGATCACATGGACACATATTAAGACCAAAGCATACAAGTTGTCAATAGACCCTACATAGTTCATGGTGGCCATAAGCTAGAAACTAGGAACCTTTTTTATCATAAATTTATCTCAACTCCAAGCTTCAGAATAGCAACCAGCTCTTTTGCATTTTCAGGTAAAAGACTAATTGCATTGTTCCAGTTAGTTTTGCCTTTCCCGCCCATAACCAGCACCGAGTGCTATGCAGCAAAGAACCAAAGATCAAACAAACTGCTGCTCTGAAAAATATAACAGAAACCCAGCGTCCAATGGTTCGTACCTTTGTTGACTTGATGGTCCTCAGCTTGACCTCAGAAAATATATTCTGGTACTTGCAGGTAAAATCGTGACACCAGAGCCTCAAAAGGACTCCCTTTTGGGTCCCTAAGGCTAAATTAGAATACAGACGAAAATACAAGTTGTCAGGAAGGCAATGCAAAAACAAGAAATAATATGGTGTTATACTCAATTGGAGCTATAAATCTTGAAATCAAGGGGAAGTCATATTCATATTACTGGAATTTTTGCTGAATGGATGCCAAAAAGTGTACAGGCATTTTTTTCTTCACTTGCGAGGGCCTTTTTGAGGGCCCAATAGATATACTGAGTGTTGTGACCGCAACCGAATTTTCCCCAAAAACACACACATAACACACACACACGCACACAAAAAGAATGTTACAACAGTGTTACGTGATACACACAAATTGTCTCTTGACCCTAAACTTAAGGATGCAAAGTGTCATCTGGTGTAAACTAGAGAATACAATCAGTAATTTACTCTAAAAATAAAAGGCAAAAGGAATTTTACATCCTAAAAATGTCATCGCTCATAGCAGCCCCAATTAAACATATACTGAGACCACTGAAATTTATGAAAGATTAAATTAGACCAACTCTCATACAGAATTTTTTGAACTCGTAAAGCAAATAATGGCTCATATGTTACACGATCGTAGCTTACCCCATTTTTATATTCAAGCTGACTAAAACCATATAGAAATTCTAAACTTGACTACAATCAATTCTCATGTGATGCTATTAATTGAATTGAATATGTTGACTCAAAATGTACACTAAACCTACTATTATCCTACAAACCATCACTACACTGATAACCACATCCATGACCATTTCTGCAACAACCAATAGCAGGTTCATCCAGTACTTATACTACATCATGCAAGTAACAGGATAATAAGGTACCTTCCTGGGACAAATGTGAAAGAACCTTCAAGGGAACCCTGAGAAGTTGGCAAAGGACTACAGCTTTCATATACAAAATCCTTCCGGCCTGGAAACAAAAGCGGAAACTGCAACATGCAAAAGTTTACATCTTTCAGCAAAAGAGGACACCACATACTAGGGAACTACCATCACCAACATATTGTGTTAGGAAAATGCACCAAATTGATTCCAGGAGAACAACAGAAGCTAAAAACTGAGAGAAACGTTATACATCATTATAGGTAGGAGGTAAATGTCCAATGTAGATGCAATTATGAAATAAAAATCATTTACCAAGCATTAACTACATAAAGAACAGCAGATACATTGCAAATGTTTCTTGCAATCACAGAAACACAAAATAATTAGGATGATCAATGACAACATTGACGGTAACAGTACTTTCTAAACAAGTGAAAAGGCACAGCTGAGGCATGATAAAGCATCAAGAATTCTATCAAATTTTTTATAACTCATAAGATGATTTTTTCTCATGCATATGTTAAATTCTGAAAAGAAAATCTTAATATGCATAAAATCTGGTGCCTCCACTTATTGTTTGTTGCCTATTATTGCCCAACATTGCAATACAAAAAAATATAAGTCATAAAATAAAATTTCCAGCACAAAATAATACACCAAGAAATACTGCTGATGTGAGCATAACTTGTCAGTATACAGCATACCTTGCCTATAACAGCTTCTGCATCAAAATCAGATATAACCTGGTCATTGGCACGGATAATCCAATGCCGCCAATGCAGCTGACATGAATCATAGTATAAGCCATTGATAATGCATCCCTCAGGCAGAAGACGCATCCGAATTGAATAAGAAAATATATACTTCTCAGATTCATTTTGAAGGTCACTCAACTCTGGAACAAATACAGAAGAAGCACGAACCTGGAGCAAATGATTTTTTATTAGAACTTAAAACACTTAATATAGATTGGAGAACAAAATTCAGTTGTAATAACAACTGAATGGCAAAATTTGAGGACAAAAATAAAGAGAGATGATGGCAGACATTGAGGTATCTAAGAAGTAATAACAACTGGAGCAAATGATCTTTTATTAGAACTCATGACACTTAATATAGATTGGAGAAAAAAATTCAGTTGTAATAACAACTGAATGGCAAAAATTGTGGACAAAATAAAGAGAGATGATGGCAGGCATCAAGGCATCACACCTATTTTTTCTAGAAACAATAAACAAATAGATATGACGATTACAAAACATGTGTCATTGTAGCTACCAGAAAATGAAGAACCAGACAAACCATAAAAACAAAGCATAAAGTGCAAGAACAACCTATCAATATGTCACAGGGCATTAACCGGACAGGAAGATATAAAAGAAATTCAAGTGATTGTTAGCATTCAACCAAGAAAACACACAATCGCAAGTAATTTCAGGATATCCATACTTGACTTTATGCAAGGTAAGCCACAAGCTAAATTTTAGGGCGCCTGGGCTTGTTTATTGAAACAAAACCAACTCAAGCTCAATCTCTAGTAGCAGGCTTGAGCTTAGATTGTTAATATAGAAGCAAAGATTGAGCTTGTCAATGACATCATATATATAAATCTAGTTATTTTTTTTATCAAATTGAAAAAGATCTTATTCTTAGATCAATTCATAACTGCAATCCAGAATTATTTCCATTTAATCACAAGTGACAATGACAAAAAGAATATAATATCCCTTAAACCAATTGCTTTGCACGTAAATTGACCTGAGCTCAAGGTTGGCTTGTTTATTTAGTAAGCCACTTTTAGCTTGCACAAAACCCAAAAATGTTTGAAAAAACTTAATCCTACAACAAGATTCAATTACACAAAATTTAAAATAGAAATTCCCAAGTTCCCAACACCCCCTACGCCAGGCTATCTAAGAAATGCGAAAACTTAAGAAAAATGACATTACACACCAAAAAGATACTCCAAATTATATTGTCAATTACCTGAACGTTGTTAGTTACAGCGGTAGAACAGAGAGGAGCTTCTTCAGGAAACTGACTAATACCTCTGAATTTGCCCTGCTCACGAATTTTTATCATGCCACTTTCTAAGCGGCGACAATGTTCTTCTAACCATAGCAGCATAGCATCCTGTTGGTGAGTAGATTTGACATCATGAACTGAACTTATTATACCAGCCGGCACACATGGAATCATTTCCCCATCTGTTGTAAGATTTCGGGTACCAACATGAAGTTGACCAGTGGTCCAGTCAAGAAAGAATAACTTCTCAATGTATGTCGAAGAAGATGCAACAAGAATGTACTTTGATGTAGCAGAGAAGCCCAACTTACGTACAATCTCTTTTGTTTCTATGATAACGGATCTCAAAGGCAACAGGTACACATTGACAAAGTGATCATAAAAGGAATAACCACCAATGAGGCCCAATGATACTGCCTCAAGATTTCCAGCCATTACATCTTGGCCATCACAGAAGCGATAAAGAACCCTCGTTGGAAGAGGCAATTTCACTTTCAAACTCCTCTCCAACCCTTTTATCTCCTCTTCAGAAACCCCTTTGCGTAGTGTAGCCTCAGCCTCAGGCAAATTTGCTGCTAACCAGCTTCTAAGTCTACCCCAGCACCTTTTCACTCGCCTCACCAAGGGCCAAGGATACATACGAAATGCTTCACGCCAGATTTGATAAGTTTCCTATGTGGGTTTTTTTTAAGTCGAGCAAGAGACACACCATTAGCACTTACAAGTTGCAGGGAACATAGAAATTGTTAAAACTAATTGACAACAAGGATTTATAAGATAAAAGGTATTAAGGAGGCGAAACCCAAAATAAATAAATAAGTCAGCTCTTCACTGAGCCCATTAGACAAACCTAAAAATTGTATCTACAACCTAGGTTGTTCTCAAACTTCACTTGTTCTTCTTGTTCCTCCTCCCTTTGGGTGACAAATGGTCCCCTTTCAATTCAATTGCTAGCATATAATGCATTATTTGCTCAATAAATGGTCAATTTTGTGGGAAAGAAATATATCAGTCTATGCCCTCGAATGTTTTAGAAATCACAAAGAGATAAGCGAACGAGTTGCACAAGTCCAGGTCTTGCACACATTTACAATCAACTCGAAATGATCTATTCTGAGAAACAACCCTTTAAGTAAATGCACGAAACATCCCTTTCAAAAACTGAAAAAATAAAAAATAAAAAACCCAAAATTTCCATTATATTTATTTGATTTCAGCATTGACAAAACCCAATTCAAATATTTTGACAAATATATCAAGTTCGGGTGGGGGGAGAGAGAGAGACAGAGAGAGAGTATTTTACCTTGAAAGAAGGGATAGGGTTACCGAGATGATCGAGAGGAGAAGAGAGATCGAGATCATGAAAACAGAATTTGGACCAAAGCAATTCATCAGATGCCGAAACCCTAAATTTCTTGCTGACGCAGGCAACAGCTCCTACTTCTTTGGGCTCCAATTTTGAGAGTATTAGATTGATCGCAAGATCTCCCACCGCCTCTAACTCCATCTCTCTTTCTCTCTCTCTCTGCGTGTGTGTGTGGTGAAGCAGAAGTATGTGATTAGGAGTATAGAAACCCGGTGGCGAAGCAGAAGTAACGACGTCGAGGCCGACAGATTTAAAAGTGCGGCGGGGAAGGGCCGATGTTAGCCACGTGGCCGTTCAATTGTGAGTGTGACTATTAACGTTGATCGATGATTTTGTTGAGTTATCTTCGATTCTGACGCCTGAAATAAAAAAGAAAAAATTTAAAACAATCTATTTAAAAAAAAAAATTCAAATTTAATACCCTTCGAATTTTAAAAACCCAACATAAACATTGTGATATCGAGTTTTCAAAATTCAATAACATTGTCGTATCGAATTTTCAAAATTCGATATAAAAAATACATAAATAGTATTTATATTAAATCTTAAAAACTTATCATGATACTATTCACAGAAACAATACTGTACATATCGGATTTTTAAAACTCAAAATAGATACTATTCACATAAATGTACTATACATGACGAGTAAACAGTGTCATGATAGATTTTTAAAACCAGTTATATGGGTACTAAATTTAGAATTTTTTTCCAAATGTGTTATTTTAATTTTTTTTTTTATTTTTTATGTGAGATCCAAACATTTCTTGATTTTGTTTTGGAAAAAAGAAACAATTTAACAAAAGGGCTCTTCTTGAAAATTATATATCATACCATAAATATTATTGGATTAATGTATTTTTTTATAAATATTAGAACTTAAATTCGAGTCTATTATAATGGGAAGGAAAAAGATATTAGTTGAAGGAAAACTCATTTGTTGAATTAATGTCATTTGTAAAAGAAAAATATATTGCCAATAATTATGGTAATTAAATTTTGTGAAGTGTCATTATCTCAATGCATGAAGCATTAGTATTAGGTTCTTCCCCTTCATCCTTCATATCGATTTTGTTAAACTTTTATGATATTTTTTTATATAAGAAAATATAATTAAATCAAATCAAAAAAAAGAAAAAACTCCATCGATTGAGCTATCCTCGTAGACAACTTTTGTCGCAATTTTCTCAACTCCCTCTCGTCCCAATTTCAATTTCCTTTGAAAATGTCAACAATTAATATGACGAATCCGAATTCATCAAGTGCCTTTGTTCGAAGGAAGAAAATAGTTGCACCCATGTCCTTACTAGATAAAGGTCATTGTCTCTCCTCGGATTTATGAGTTTCATTCTCCTCCTAATGAGATTTATCTGTATCTGTAAGGTAATATTCAAGTATTACTTTTTTAAAAAACTAATTTTTGTCAAAAAAATTTTCCATTCTAATACAATATCATTGGTTTTTTTTTTTTTACTTTGACTTATTTGTATTTTTTGTTTTTAATAGATGTTTTTAATTTTATTCTTATTCAATTTTATCTTTTAATGCAAAAACTTTTAACTCTTTTATTTATTTCCATATTGCCTAAAATTCCAAATTAATATATTTACACTCTATATAAATTATAATTAATTATAACTAATTAGTTTTATCAATTGAAAATTATTATATTTAATTTTAAAGAGAAAAAATTAAATTTTAAATAAAATTAATTAACGTACTTATTTTTACAGAAAGAAAAAATTTAAAACTCCTAGAGAGAAAGTAAATTGATGCGCTAATTTTGATTTTTGTAAGAGAAAAATCAAATTAGATTTATTTAAAAGGAGAAGACGAGAAATAAATTGATTTTTAAAATTAAGAAAACTAATATGTTTAGTTTTAAAAAGAAAAAAAAATAAATTTAATTCTTTCAGAGAGGAAAAAGTTAATACCAATTTGTATTGAGAGATAAAATCTAAAATAATAATTTTTTAAGAGAGAAAATCTGATTTTTTTTTAAGTGAGAGAAAATTCATCTAATGGATTTAAACAACAACAAATTAAGTTTTAATTCCAAAATTTGGACTCAACTATTTGAGATCAATATTAAAAAAGAAAAAAAATAAAAATAAATTATATATAGAAACTTAATAATAATAAAAATAGTAGTAGAATACTAATAATAATAATAATAATAATAATAATAATAATAATAATAATAAAAATAAAAATAAAAATAAAATAGAAAGGTTATGGTAGGCTGACAGTCAGTATTTTATCAACACCATTTGTTTTTTAAAGAGATAATAATTTAATTGAGAAAAGTAATATGTTTACTTTTAAAGAGAGAGAAACTAAATTTGTTTTTTCTTATAAAGAAAAATTTTAAATTAGTATGTTTGGTAAAAGAAAATTTAAAATAAATGTAATTTTTAGAGAGTTAACTAATACTTTTAAATTTAGAAATTTTGTGTTTATAAAGAAAAATATAAATTAAAATCATATTTTTAAATACAAAATTAGTTTAGGCCATAAAATTGAATAATGGTAATGTCCAAAACAATGATTACAATCGACAAATCAAAGTGTGAATGGACAAATTGAAAATCCAAAAGTTCCACCTATTTATCTATATCTATTTATCAATATGTGAAACTGGATTAATCTGCTAAATTCATTGAAGCAAAATGTTACGAGCAAAATGGTCAGATAGATGTGCTCATAACAGGGGCTTTGGTTGTGTTGATTGGTATCAATTTGGATTATGAGCTTTACTTGGATTGTCTTCTTGTAGAAGTCATAGTATTCAAACGATAAATGATTAGTTCAGGTTTCAGGATTTTTACATGAATAACATTTTTTTATTGAAAATTAAATAAATAGGGTATTTTTTTTGTTTTCTAAAATAGAGATGTCGCGCTTTGAGATAACACATGTATTGTTCATTCCCCCAATTTTTTTTTCAAAATAGAAACAATGATGTTATGATCGGAGATCGTGACATCAATTCCGTGCTTAGTAATCGTGACACATATGTGATGCTCAGTAAGCACGCAATTTGTGTTGCGTTTGCAGATCGTGACAAGCATATCGCGATCTGCAATCGCGACATCTGCTTGCCCCTGTAACAACACATGGTTGTTTCTATATCGAGCTAAGTCTACCTACAAAACACCAACATCTTGCACACATTCTCCACACAAAACTAACCTGCACACACATAAAACTAGCCTGCACACATTCACCACACAACACCAACATCCTCTACACCAATATTAGTAAACACCAAACTCTACACGTCCCTTACAAAATACCAAACTCCACAAACTAATACAACCAATGCACCAACCTCTACATATAAAACCAAAACACCAAACATCGATCAATACTCCAAAACAACTATGAGCAAACATCAATATCCACAAATAACAAGTATGAAATAAAAGAGTTATTAAAAATGATAATTAACAAATGATTATAAATTAAATTTGAACTTATAATTTATAAAGTTAGAATGAAATACATTTAATATCTGAAGCCTACACTAAGTACTGCATGGAGGTCATCCAGCATTTTTACGTTGCTGACGTCTCGTGGGAACAAGAGCCTACCTACCCTCATCACTCTCGGGAAAGTGAACCGTAACAGTCCTAGTATCCTCTTAATATCGACGACAACGACACCGATAAATACTAAGTTGTCGAGGCTCATTCGGTGCAGCGTCATCATCATCGACAAGTGCCTATGTAAAGATCGGAGTAGGAGTAAGAGTTGGATACGAATATATCAGTATCTCTATATGCTCCTCAAAGGCACCCATAGCACCAGAAGTAGACGGAGCGTCTGGATCGATATCTCCCTAAGTAGATGTCAAAGGACGATCTCTCTGAGGTGTCGTGTGTCCGAATCGCTGCAGTGTGTCCCACGTCTTGTCTCTGATATAACAAACTCGAGGATCCATTTTTGGGGCAATAAGGATGTCAGATGTTACTAAATGGATATCCTCGAATTGGTAGCACTGCACGATAAAAAAATTGCAAGTACAAAAACATTTTGAACACAATAAAAATAATACAAAACTACAAAGTTCTTTTGACTTACCATATACATCACGTTGTCTGCTATCAGCCGAAATCCCTGTTGATACCGATGTATAGGACTACCAATCAACATGCGTGTGATTTGTCAATGCCAAGCCTTATAGTCAAGTGTCATCATAACATCACCATAACACTTCTCTCCGGTCATAATATGGAATCGACGGTCATCCCATATCTATAAGTGTGCCGCATGCTCTATCATCCAATTACAACCAGTTTTCCCACGTCGGTCAGTTCGATACAACTCCATATCGGTATGTACAAGTAAAGGAATATCCTATCGATAACCAAACTATCGCAAAACTCTCATAGGATAATAATACTTAATGACCTGGAAACATATAAGAGGGATACTAGCTTGCCATATATCACTCCCGACAAGTCAATACTCAGGTAATGCCCTAATGTCGGAATACGAATATAGCATGCATATAAACTTAAAAAAAAAACATGTGTTACTTGGACTTGTAGTAATAGAAGTGGTGATCGAGCTGATAAGGGAAAGTAAATTTATTCACCCCATCCTCCCTCAGATGATCGAGCTGATCATGATATGATTGCAAAACAAACAGTCTTGTATGTACATAGCTACGAGAAACATCCCAACTAATTAAAAATGAAATAACATTAAGTTACATAAAGTTATACAAAATCATGGTAAGAGATAAAAAATAGTAATAAACGTAATAAAGATTACATACAGAGATTCTTGAGGACCGACAGGCATGTTTGGAGCAACAGGTAGTAAATCAATGACGTGGCGTCTAGTCGGGGTAAACACGGTCACTCTCTCCCATACCCAGAGTTGAAAAGAGAACAAAACATTAAATAAATTACATAATATTTATATAAAAAAATTGATGCAAACCAAATAACAAAATAGAGATAAAATATATGTGTAAGTAGTACTAGTCCATAAATCTGTCTTACACCATCAAATGAAGCCTGACACATAGCCTAATAAAGCGTTGTCAGTACAGCACAACAACAACAACAACCTAGACCTTCTGTCCCAAGATTTGGGGTCGGCCATATGAAAGACAAATAATGAAATAGTAAAAATAAATAAATAAAATAAAATAAAAAATAAAAATAATAATTTAGTTTGTGCGGATTCTCCTACGCCACTCATTCCTATCTAAAACTATCTCATCACCTAAATCCATCACTATCATATCCTTACGAATGCATTGCATCCACGTTTTCAATGGCCAACCTCTACGTTTTATTAATTCTCCTATATTTAAGTTTTCTATCTTCCTAATAGGTGCGTCTATAGGCCTACGCTGCACATGACTAAACCATCTCAGACAGTATTCTCGCATCTTGTTTATAATTGGACTAACTCCCAGGTTATCACGTATCTCATCGTTTCTAATTCTATCATTTCTAGTTTTGCCACACATCTATCTAAGCATTCTCATTTCAGTTACAACCATTTTTTACTCTTGTTACTATTTAATGGCCCAACATTCAGTGCCATATAATAGAGTAGATCTTACTACGGTCCTATAGAAAATTTTCTTTAACTGTAATGGTATCGTGCGATCACAGAGCACTCCGGATGCCTTTTTCCATTTCATCCAACCCGCTTGAATTCTATTATTGACATCTCTATCTGTATTGTCATCATTTTGGATGATGAAACCAAGATATCTAAACATTTCGCTCTTTGGGACTTATTTTCCTTCCAAACTAATTATTTCTTCATTATCCTAATGGTTGCTACTAAACTTATACTTCATATACTCAGTTTTAAATCTACTCAATCTAAACCCTTTGGATTCTAACGTATCCCTCCATAACTCTAATTTAGTACTGATACATTCTCTGATTTTATCAACCAAAATTATATCATCTGCGAATAGCATACACCATGGTATTTTATCTTGAATATTTTTTGTGATTTCATCTATCACTATTGCAAATAGTATGGGACTCAATATCGAACATTGATGTAACCCAATGTTAATAGGAAGGCTATCACTCAGCCCCCACAAGTCCTTACATTGGTCATAACTCCTTCATACATATCCCTAATAAGATTAATATATTTCAAAGAGATCCCTTTCCTCATTAGCACCCACCACAACACGTCTCTGAGAACTCTATTATATGCTTTCTCAAGATCAATGAATATCATATGTAGATCTCTTTTTTGCGCTCTAAATGTCTTCATCAACTATCTTAGCAAGTGAATCGTTTCAGTGGTGGATCGTCCGGACATAAATCTGAATTGATTCTGAGACACACTTATCTTCCGTCTCAATCTATACTCTATCACTCTCTCCCATAACTTCATCATATGACTCATGAGTTTAATTCATCTATAATTTGAGCAATCTTGAATGTCCAATTTATTCTTATAAAGCGGGCATTATTTTTGTCAGTACAGCACTACCCCAACTATAATCCCAAGTGCAATCAAGATCTCGTAACAGTTTCAAGTACATAAGTTTCACTATCGACCTAGACTTATTTCTCAAAAGAGAACTCAAAAACTGCATAATACAACCCCGTGCATGAAAGTCTACTAAAGTCTAATTCGAGTCATGTCCCAAAGGATGTGAATCAAGAAATGCTGTGATCACCTGTAATTTAAATCGATTTCCATGAAAATCCTCTAGACTTGGGTAGAAACCCATAAGACTACGACATAAATTCTGCCATGCCAGAAAGAACTAAAATGTCTTGTAAAGTAATCGTGGCCTTACCGACTGTTAAGTGAAAGGTGTTAGTCTCCGGTCTCTATTTTTCAACTAACGCTGTAATCAATACATGATCATACTGAATATACCCACACTATACACTCTGTAAAAACCCACTTGTAACAAAATCTCCTGAACTCTAACATCAAGTGGTCGAATAGCCAAAAAAACCATGATTTGACCGAAGCACCTCTAGGGGTGTATCACTACCGGTCTCCCATATAGATTGAGACCAGTGTATGGGCTATAGGGTCAAAACACTAGGATTCTGTGGACTCCGAGTAAATGTCGTCTGAGAGTAATCTATATCTATGATCACAACAAAATGGTATTAGATATTGAAAATAATACATATCAGATTCAAAAACTAACATACATATCTATGATGATATATTCAAGAATTGCATCATTTTATGACATGTGCATTTCACCTCCTAGATATGACATCAGCATTCTAAAAAAGAATACAAATCAGCATTCCATGATATGACATATAACATACATGATATTTCAGCAGAACACATACAACATCCATAAGACAATATACATATAACATATAACATCCATGAATAACAAGCCATGATATGATACAAGAACAACACATACAATATCCATGATACAATATGACATGATATTTCAACCTCACTTTGCCCTCTCTTGTAACCAGGCCAGGCTATGGTTTCGATTATGCCGTATTTTCCACAAGCTTTGCAATGCTTAGGTCTTCTTTTATCAATTTTATTTTGAATTCGCGTGCTGCATGGTCTACCCGACTGATTGTTCAGACGTGAAATATTGGCTAACAAGGAGAAAGGAGGAGGAGGCCAATAGTTTTTGTGTGGAAGAGGATAAAATTCTCACCGTAGGTAAGCAACATTGATTGGCTGTTATGAAATTTATCCACAAATGATATAAACTCACATCCCAAGTCTGCATAAACTCTCCACATGTGGGAGCAGGAAAACTTCAATATAGCATATTTCCCACAAGTACATGATGGAATATCCATAAGGACGGTATGGTTGTTTCTATCTTTACCACCATGAAAACTAGTAAAGATCTCATATTCCCCTCTAAATCTGTTAAATGCAAAGCAGCGATAATATTTTGATTTCTACTCAACTCTAGCCAATTTTTCCATCATTATTGTTGGCCATATATTGCCTTGTTTTTAGATTGTTAGATGTTGCTTACCGATTTTTATTAAAAAATGAACCATATGGTACATTATTACCCGCACACATGCAGTGATTGGTAGCTTTCTTGTATCCTTCAGCACACCATTAAACGACTCCGATCAACCGATTAATTAGTGGTTATGTTCCCATGTCTATGTCTCGATCATAACACAAGGTCCATTTGTCGAAAAGAATCTCTATCAACCAATTATAAGTGGGCTCACTCAATTCTTTCATCTAGTTCATCACTATGCCAAACTTTCTAATTTGTCTTTGTTGGGCCGCATTATGCATTAACTCTGTTAACGGGTTATTTTTGAATTGTTGGCTAAAATTAGGCTCAACATGCCGCAAAAAAAATCTGTGATACACAAATAGTGGATGGAGATTACAATTCTCTCTATGGCCCGTAATATAATAGGAGCCTTATCTGATATCAAGCAGACTTCATGTCAATCACTAATGATGTGCATTCTCAAATTGTCTAAAAACTATGCCTAATTTACAATACTCTCCCCATCGACAATAGTAAACCACAAAGGAAGAATGTGATTAGTTGAATGAGTTTCAATAGCAATCAAAATTTTCTTCCTCTATCTCTTATATTGGAATGTCTCATCAACACTAATCATAAACTTACAATACTTAAATGCATCAATACATGATTTGAAGGCCCAAAAAACTGATTTAAAAACTCTATGAGTAGACCCTAAAACTTCATTAAATCTCCAATCAACGACAATTCCAAGATTGCTCAATTATACAGCAACCACAATGTGTATGAAGTCTCTCAATTACCATATACCATTTCTATAGATTTTTGATACCCCAACCAAACTTTCTTGTATGATAGATTTATCCCATACCCCTTCATATCCTCGACCATATCACATACTCTATAGCAATGTTTTTAAAACCGAACCGGTAAGCGACTCAGCGAACCTAATCGTTTATTGATTTATTGGTTAGATCGGTCGGACCGTTTTACGTACCGAATGACATCACTATGATGTCATATATATAATTTGTATGTTATATATTTTAAAATAAAATAAAATTTATATATTTCTATGAAAAAAATATATTTAAGTAAACAAAATAATGTTATCTTTATTAATTGTAATAACCATTCATAAAATTAATATTAAAAAAGTAAAAATAAAGTAATTAAATCATATTTGTAATTGAAAAAATATAACAATATTTTTAAAATATAGAGAAATTATGTACATACTAAGTGCACTTCTATTAATTTACTTAATAAGTGATACATTAAAAGTAAAAAAAATCAAATTATGGCTTGCAAAAACAAAGGAAATTTTTTTTCATGAAATAAGTATATGTGTTATATTTTTAGTATAATATAAGTTGAATGATATAATTTTTTAAAAAAATTTGAATCCTAATATTATTCGGCCTAACTGTTGAATAAAATATAAGAATATTTTTATCTCATATCGGATGGATATAGAATATAGAGAGAAATAGAAGAGAGTGATTGTATTTTTATTCCACGTCGGATGGATATTAGAAAGAATAAGGAAAGAGATATGTATACATAAAGAGAAAAGAGAAATGAGAAACATGTTTTTTCAATAGAGTGTAATGATTTGTAGTTGAACTATATTAATTTATGATTCGACCAGTTTGAACGGTTTACCGGTTTTATCAGTTTTGACTGGTTTTAAACGGTCTTGACCGGATTTGACTTCATCCGATTTAATAGTAAAAACCAAACCAGACTATAGAACGGTTCGCGGTTGAACCGGACGGTCCGGTTTGGTTTTAAAAACACTACTTTATAGTTAACATTCTATTTTATGTGACTTTTGATCAGATGACTCATAATATTAGAGTTTACATTAGGATGATCCCCCACAGGCATTCGAGAAAAACAAATGTGTTTTGCATTTAATCTTGTGGTTTTCCAAATGTTAAGCTTCTTTTTCAATCTTGCCCAAACATGTCACAAATAGTTATTCTCATGGTAGAAAGAACACCTCACAAACCATATGTTTTGATTACTTTCATACATTTTAAAATACCTATGCTGCTGCATGGACCAATACTTCATAGCATGTTGAATTCCCTCTTTGGAATTGAAAATCATCCTAACTTGTAATTCTGAAATGCAATCATCATCCCATGTTAGACGGTTGAAGTCATTGTACTCATCAACTATCATGTCTCCTTTCCCCATAATATATAGAAATTGTATACTTTCTTCCTCTTCATCCACCCAATATCTTTATCTACAACATTTTGATCATTATCAGTTTTACCCTTCGATTTATCATCAATAAATGTTTCTACAAGATCTGTTTCTTGCCCCTCATAAGTCCTACTAAAACTGAGCTCTCCAAACTCATTTGTCATATGCATAACTGATTCACGAGGAGCACTCAATACAACATTATTTAAAATGAATGTTTCATACTGTAGCCACTCATTTCCAATGTTCGCATTTGTCAACATTTCTGTGTAAAATCCAAAATTTGTCACTCATCCGAATGAACTATCTGAGACTCCCCCAATGAACTACCTGGAACTCCCCCAAATGAAATACCTACGATGTTTGACTCATTTTCTATCATAGGTAGATCAACAGGTGTAGTCATAATTGGTTCTTACTTTAAGAAAAGTTCAACTGATGTCAAACTCAGGATATATTTTGACAGTGATAACACCTTCGGCAAAAACTTATCATCTTCTACCGGTAATACACAATACGAAAGAGAATTATCAGAGCAAAGAGTATATTTACATAAAACATTCAGTTTGAATTATCTAAAATAAATCTGATGCAACACATTTATAAACTCCTCCCATTGAATATTGTTACGAACCTTGCCTGTTTTCGGTCCTACACTATACCGATACTCATTTTCAGTTTCACCAATTTGACCCCCCAATAAAGCACAAGTCTTACATGGTTATCAGTCATCTTCCTTCAAATATCAAGAAAATTAAAATGAATATTAGCATAAACATCAATATTGATTGACAGATAGTATAAACATTCAGCTATTATTCAGTTCGAGTGATTGTTCAATTTCAACAAATGACCACAGGAAAAGAGAAAAAACAAGACGAGAAAAAAAAACCTAACCCTAAGTTCGCAGAACAACAAGAGAAGAAACAAACGTCCGCACATTTCAAATTGAAGCAAAAACCCTAACCCTAAGATCATAACCTAAGATTATGGGCGAACAGAGGCAACACCCTAACTCTAACCCTAAAATACTACACGAACAGAGACAAAGACGCTAACCCTAGCCTTAGTCCTAACTCTAAGTTTGCACATTTTAGTTTGCAAGCAGAAAAAGACCCTAACCCTAACCCTATGATCATGCGTGAATAGCAGGAAAAAAAAAGAAGAAAAAAAGACATGCAAATGTTACTTCTGTGCGTGATATCAAGCTTTGACGTCACAAAATTAAAGCCAAGCAATCACAATCTATGCTTTGCTCTTAGGGTTCCGTCACAGGAGGAAGGGATGCTGAATCAAAAGGAGAGAGAACGTGAGAGTGGCGAAAGGATAAAGCAAGAATAATTAGGGATTTCGGGTTATAAGATGATAGTGTTGCGATCTGGGATTGCGCAAGTTATGTCGCGATTTGGGATCGTACAACTTATGTCGCAATCTCAGATCATGACATAATTTTAAAAAAAAAGAATTCGACTGGTATGAACCAATGTTTTGAAACCCGGACCGGACTGGTCAGTCCGACTGGGAACCGGACCGTTGGCTAGTTTGAGTTTATTAAAAAATCGGATTTGTAAAAACCCGGTCAAAACCGGTTAAGACCCAGGTTGGACTAGGAACCGGCTTGAACCGACCAACCCGTGTTTTTTATTTTTTATTTTTTTTTGACCTTTTCTTTCGACTTTCACGTTCCTCACTCATTCTCTTCCTCATGTTTCTCTCTCTCTACACTATCACCTGCATCTGCGATTGAAAGCCAAGAAAAAGCACACAATCGAGTATGCTCTCTCCTGTTTCCCCCCTCATTTCTTGAATTGAAACCCTTGGAAGCATTTTTGGGAGATTCTTCATCGTCTTCTCCATTTTCTCTGTGCAATCAGGTACATCACTTCACTCTTCATAAACCCTATTTCACTTTTTTCTTGACGGATCAAAGTTATAGAAGTCTTATTGTTATTTGTTTGCTTCTTTTGCATTAATTTTACAATTTAGGTTTTCGATCTCATGATTTCCCAAAATGCACTCATTTGCGATGTTCATATTACTGGTCTGCGATGTTAATATCCATCTCATTCATTGATTTTATAATTTAGGGTTTCGATCCCATGATTTCCCAGAGAGATTTGACTAATGCACTCAAATGCGATGTTCTGATCTATGACATGTAAACCCTAAATTGATTAACTGGCACTATACGACCTTTATTCTATTTTATATGGTGCCATAATGCAGTTACATAGACATAGTATAGGCTGCGGACAACATTGCTTTTCTTTTTGGTACACGATCCCAATATCTGTTTCTTGTTTGGATAACCATAGACCTTTATGCTATTTTATCTGTTTCTTGTTTAGCAATGTATTGGATTATCACCTTGGAAAACTTGTGGATCTGTGCCTTATTTAAGTTTTTAAAGTAAATAATCAAGATTTGTCAGGATCATGTCTTGATTGGTATAGGAGAGTAGAGCTTTTATCTAGGTGTTCTTGGTGGATTTTATGTGTAATTTATAGCATTTGAAAACCATGAATTCGAAAAAAAAAATCTGAATGAAATGTCATTACTGCAATCTGAAAACCATGGACTTCCATTAGGACTAGTAGCAGTAGAATATAACATGTGTAAGTGAGATATAAAAGGAGATGTTGATCATTCTGTTGAGTCTTTTCATGCTAGCAACTGGAAAATGTTGGAGACTTGTTGTAGTTTCATGGTGCTAATTTGCAGTTTTTTTTCCTCACCACAGGTATTGGAAACCTTAAATTGTTTGTATTAATTTACATTGACAAATACCAGAGATTTCTTTGTATTAATTTTTATTTCGTTCTCAACATGTTATTGCCCTAGCAATCTGAAGTCAAAGGACAACATGTTAAGAAAACCTTAATTTTGTTCTCAACATGCTAAGAAAACTTTTTTATTTTGTTCTCAACATGGTGCTAATTTACAATTTTTTTTTTGGTTCCACCGTCGGTATTCGAAACCCTAAATTGTTTGTATTAATTTACATTGACAAGAGACTTCTTTGTATTAATTTTTATTTTGTTCTTAACATGTTATTTTTATCTCGAAGATGGAGATGATGATGATACTCAAATTGACTTGTCATGTTTTGAAGTTAGAGATGGTTGTGGGATTGGTGATGGTGATGATGATAATGATGGAGATGGAAACGACAATGAATATAATTTTGGGTTTTGATGATTGAATTATGTTATATATTGTATTGGATTTTTTTATTATTTTAATTAGACTTTGATGTACTCAAGCTTCTTATTTGAATTAGGATTTGATATATTTGAATGATATTTTGTATTAAATGGTGTGTGATGGTAGACTTATCATGTTTTGAAGTTGGAGATGGATAACGGAATGGTGATGATGATAGAGATGAAAATAACAATGAATATGATTTCAATATTAATGATTATATTATGTTATTGTATTGGATTTTTTTTATTATTTAAATTAGATTTTGATGTGTTCAAGTAATAAGTGAATATTTGTGATTGGATACACAATTTTTTTTTTATATTATTAATATATTACAAATTAAATTTATTTATGATATCGTGATGACATCATCCGGGTTTTTCGTCCGATCCGACCAATTTGACCCAGTGACCCATCAATCCCTTGGCACGATCGATTCGTAGTCCGGTTCGGGTTTCAAAACACTGGTATGAATAGTACATGTCACGGTCTTAGAGCGCGATATCTTTATTTTTGAAAACAAAAAAAACCCTATTTATTTAATTTTGAATAAAAAAAACGTTATTCATGTAACAAGCCCTTCAAGTTTTTGTTCTCGATATTATCATATATCATTTTCTTAGAAATTCGACCCTTCTTTGTTTATTGTTTAGTTTTCACATGAGACAAGATTGAAATAAAGTAACCCATGAATCGGCTAGATTAGCTCTTGTTAGTGTTGATGAGATATTATCAATGGATAAACGGTCTAATGAATAAGGGTATTACATTCTTAACTAAATCTCAGATTCAAAAGTTGAGAATAAAAAAAACTATATTAAGAGAACTGTCCCCTAAAATGAGCTCGACAAGTGTTTAAATTGGATTAGTTGAAATATGACTACGAATATCGATTGACATAGAAAAAAAGGTGTAGAGGAGATATTTGGTTCAATGAATTGTCCCCATGTAACTTGTCTTACTTTTGGGAGACTTTTCTTCGTAAATGAGCTTTCAATTCAAAGAAAAAAAAATATATATATATATATACACTATAAATATATATATTTAGAATCATTTGCCAATGAATTTCAGTTCAAGTAATACCTCTCCCATTCCTTCTTGTAATAGAATCGGATTCAAATATTAGTATGCACAAAAATAAAATTAGAATCATTTCATTTTTTAAGATTCAATTTGTTATTGTTGTTATTATTATATTTTTCTCCCTCTCTCCCTCTTTCGGTGTGTATTCTACAAAATTTTAATAAAATATTAACACCTTTTAAACTATTCAAGAAGTTTTACAAATTTTATAAAAGAGATTTTCAAGGGGTTTTGTTTGCTATGCACTTTGTATTGTTTTAAGAAAAATATTAGACAAGAATTAAATAATAATAATTATAATTAATTTAAAATACGTAAAAATAAAGATAGCACTTGACAACTACAGTTGCATTTCTCAAAAACCTAATAATCGAGTAAGTGGAAAACACAAACAAGATAAAAAAAAAGGAAAAATAATAAATACTAAAATATCATTTCTTCATAAAAACCTAGTAGGTCACATTATAACCATAACATAATTTTTTAAATTTATATGATTAACAAATTGTAGATCACATAAATATCTTTTCATATATTTTCTATATAATATGTTTTTCTACATAAATTTCCTTCTTCTTTTTATTTTTTTATTTTTTTGGTTACAAGGAGGAGAAGACACAAGTCTAACCTCTAAGAGAGGCCATACCCCTCAAATCTCTCTTAAGAAATTGAAAAACCTCATGAGGAGTTGAATGAAATTTATGAATCCTAGGAGAGATTCTATGCCCCAATTTTGCTATAGTATCAGTACAAAAAACTTATGAATAAATTGGACATCCTGAATTGCAAGCTTCTGAATTAACACTCTACACTTAGCCAATACATGAGAGTTGGGATGGGAGACCAAAGTAGGGGCTTTCAAAGCTTTAACCACTGAAAAGGAGTCAAGTTCCAGGATTACCAGAGAAAATTGGTAATCCATCAAAATACATAGAGTTAGTATCATTGAACACTAGTTTTGGAAGAGATTGAGCATATTGGCTTAGGTAGGTAGTGGTTTTGTGGGGGTAGTAAGTGGAAGCTGGAAGTCTGTGTTTAGGGTAGTGACTAACATTTTACCATTATCCCTTTATTTTTGTTTTTTTTTTGGGGGTGGCACTATTTATGTTCTCGAGGTATCATAGTCTTGAGTGTTTTTTTATTGATAAATTACTGATATCTAATAATATGTTAAATTTAATTAAAATCGATTCGAATCGAATTTGAATCTTAAACGGGCAAAACTCTACCGTAGCTATTTTCTCAATTTACAAGACTTAAATATGAAATCTTATTTAAAGGGTACCGATATTCAATCATTAAACTAACTAAACATTAGTATATATATATATTATCTAATCACAGGTATTCGGGTTATCCGATTAATTCAATTCGAGTATTGTGGAAGTAATTTAGGGATGAATTTTTTTAGCGTCTGTTTTTCTCATTTTCAAAACTTGAAGTCAAAAATTTGGTTTGTAGAATTTAATATCTTGCCCAAAGGATGTTAGTACTAGACATTGGCATGGTAACCTTGAGATTGGGATAATGTTTGTTGTATATATGAATGTAGGGAAAATAATAAAGAATTATTAATTATGGAATTATAAGTAATGACGTACAATATCATTACTTATGAAACATAGATATCAAGAAAGTTTTATTCCTTTAGTGTTCAACTCGTTTCGAATTGAATTTAATCGGATTTAAAATGGTTATCGAATAATGATGGTTTATTAAAAAAAATTATAAAATATTGAGCTATATCTTCAAGGAGATAGCTCGATAACAATAGTCCTCTCTTCCAACCCTGTAATCCAAAATTCAATTTTTGTTATAATAAAAAAAAAATATTGTGTTACATCGCTTTCCCAACCTTTTGGTTAAGATCAAGTGCAAATAAAATGTTGGGCTACAGGCCCAACTAGACCCAATAGCTGAAGAGAAGCCCATAAATAAAATGTTGGCCCAACCAGGACGACGTTTTCCTGTACCGATAAAATTTGTTATCTTTTGCTCACACAAGTTCAAACAAATTTCGCAAGGAAAACCCTCAGAAACCCTAATTTGCTCCATCAATTTCAATGGCGACTATCAGTCTCCGTAAGGGAAACACGCGTCTTCCGCCGGAAGTTAACAGAGTGCTCTACGTTCGTAATCTACCCTTCAACATCTCGAGCGAGGAGATGTATGACATCTTCGGTAAGTATGGCGCGATTCGTCAGATCCGAATTGGAACCAACAAGGATACTCGAGGCACCGCCTTCGTCGTCTACGAGGACATCTACGATGCGAAGACCGCCGTCGATCATCTGTCGGGTTTCAACGTCGCGAATCGATATCTGATCGTGTTGTATTATCAGCAGGCGAAGATGAGCAAGAAGTTCGATCAGAAGAAGAAAGAGGATGAGATTACCAGGCTTCAGGAGAAGTATGGTGTTTCTACTAAAGATAAGTAGACATTAAATCTCCCTCTTTCTCTCTCTCTCTCTGTGTGAAAAGTTTTAACTTGTTTCGAACCAATTATGTATCCTTACCGATTTCAGTTAGGGTTTTGTTGGTCTTCAATACAAGTGTTGAATTAGAACAATTAAGTGGATGTTGATTGATTTCGTGTAGAAATTCTTTAACAAATCGACTGCTTCTCTTCTGTTGTGTCTTGATTTTATGCAAATTGAGTGTCGTTACTGGTTCAAGTCATTGGTACTTAATCAGCTACATTAAAATCTTGTTGTATCTACATTGTTTTTTGGGACGTTCTGAATGCCATTTTCTTTCTCGATTTGTGGGACGGCTGTTGATTAGTGGGGTTGCTCATGGAAAGAATCCCACCCCTTTTTTTTCTTTTTTAATTTGTGGTTTGTGTTTTATGAATTCGTTAGGATTCTTTCTGTAATAGATTATATAGTTATGCAGATAACTGTTGATCTCCCAATTGGTGATGTTGATCTCGACTTGTTTACTTGTTTTGAGCCTAGGTTCCGAAAGATTACTGCATGTCCCTTTAGTTGGGTTCAATGTTATTCTTATTGCCCTTTTCTGATTTTTACTAACCATGTTCTTGAGTGCTGCTAGTTTTTAACAATTTTTCTGTTTCAAGGTCTTGCCTCCCAATCTTTGAGACGCTTTACAATTTTAAACTGTGTTGGCTTTATGCATTACTGACTGGTATCCATATTTCCCGGCTAAAGGAATGGCCCTGGAGGCTGCTATTGCTTTCCAAACCTCAGTAAACAGGAAAATTTCTGAATTGATCCAAACATTTAAAACTGCTCCCGGAGGGGATGGGACTAACTGCTGCTTCGCCAAAACTGATCTGTCCTCTTTTGTGACTGCTGCCTCGCCGAAACCTTCGCCCCCTGTGCTTCCTCTGTTTTTTAACGAGTAAAGGAATAAGGTGTTTCACTGCCTGCTGCTTTGCAGAAACTTTTTTAACAACTCTCTTTGAAACTCTTTAACCAGCAAAGGAATAAGGTAATATTCATGTGATAGTAAGACTTTTAGAAGAAATTTTTGATATACTTGTTAATATCATTGCCCACACATGCCATAACACCATAAATCATTGCCAAGAACCCATCTGGCCCTGGCACCTTAATGCCACCTATGCTAAAGGCACTGGCTCTAGTCTCGTTATCCAGCAGGGTTGCACAAAGCATATTGTTATCTTCTTCCGTAACGAAGCTTGTATCAAGTTTTCCAAACATATTTATTCAAATTTAAAGTTATCCAAACAACTTTGGTATTGATGGCGGCCTGTGATCTGAAGAAATTGCGGGCAGACGGATCATCAGGGCCTTAGATAATGGCTAACTTCCATTGCTCATTGACATTATCCATCTAGTTTGTTCTGAATATTCGACCTTAGCACCTTCTTGTGTTTGACCCACTTCATGTATGGATAGCTCGAAAAGCCTAAATTAAGTTTCCCCAACTGGTTTAGAAAAGTAGTGAGCTGAGAAGTTGGTTGGATCCACCATTGCCTCCTCTTCTTTCATTAATATGTGACTAATACCTGACCGTGGGCTATAGAACCCCTTAAATCTTGCTCTAAAGAAAACGGGTTTGGCTCCTTTGTTGTGATGTACTAACAAAGAGGTTCAGTTAGCACTATTTTGATCATTTTTTTTCCTTTTTCCGTATTCTTCTTCTCTAAATGTCATATTATCTCATTGGTCTCGGATGTTAATGTCATCTTCTTTACCGTCCTCTTTTGTGCTCAACTCCACTCACTCCATTTTTGACTCCCCCTGTTATTCCTTAGCCAACTTCCAATTCTCATCCTTCCCTAAAATCCGTCATAGTTGATTATCCTCCTCACATATCTCCATCTTTCTCAGAGTCGTAGTTGATTATTACTCATCTGATCGATTGGACCACAACACTGGAATTGTTCTCTCTTCTCCCTCTACCCAGATTTATCCTTATTGAATCACTCACCACGCTCAATCCTAAATTTGCTTGTTCTTGAACCATGTCCTGTGATCACTTGCATGCCCTAGCTCAGTGATCTTATAGGCGCTACCCTGGTCTGGCAATCCCCTATTAACTTCCTAATGTGCCTCCCTGGCCTGAAAATGGACAGACTCTGCTTTTTATCTTGGGACCAAATTTTTCCTAGCTGACTGAATCCCACAGAAAACGATCGTGTTTATCATGATCTATGCACCCACAAATACACCGAACCCCAGCAGTTGTTCATATTTAATGTTTATTCACATTTTCTTAGAAATTTCTAGAATCTTTTGTACTAAAATACTGAACTCTATCATATGCATATGATTTCTAGATAGCAGCAGCCTTTATGCAACTTTTTTTTTTTTCTTTCTTCAATAATGTAAAAAGGAAAAATTTAAGATTTGATAAGTCTTTAGTCTTTTGTACTAAATATTTGAATGCAGTAAATTGACCTTCCTTTTGTTTTGCTCCTTGCTTGTTACTGCCTAAGGCGTCTCTCTCTCTCTCTCTCTCTCTCTCGCGTAAATTTAGGTAGGGGTACTCAAGCCTTTGAAACCATTGGTGATGCCAGTTTCAAACAAAACTTTTGTGCAAAAATGAACTAAAACGGAGAAGTCATTGGGTTTCTTTTTATTGGTTGGAAAGGGGACAGAAGCCCAAGAAACACAGACAACAGAGCAAAACATAAGAGAGAGCAAAACGATAACAAAGAAAACCCAGAGAAGCTACATCATCATAGGCGATGCCAAGCCCTGCCAATCTCTGCCAAAAGCGGGAATGACACTTGGAGGCTCCGAATGTACAATCATACCAGGCTTTTGAGAGTGAGCAAAACTCGCTAGCACATTTGAAATGTCGTTAGCCTGCCTAAAAACATGATGGATGGAGAGTTGGGACACCTCTTAAACTAGGTCATATATTCTCCGAGTAAGTTACCCTCATTGGGGGGGACTTTCAGCATTGATCCATTACACTACGGTGCCAGAATCCATCTCGACTTGAACCATTGAGTAGGCTAATCTCTCCACCACCCAGTTCAGACCATGCAGTAACTCTGCCTTGATCACACTAAAGGAGCCTAGCTTAACACGTTTTAATAAATATCATCTTCATTTTTGAAAGGCAGAGACAATATGTCATTTGTCTTTCAGAAATAAGCATTGTGTCACACGTTTCAGTGAATATCATCATGCGCACCAACTCACATAATTGAACAATGAGATTAAAAATCAACGGATAGTGAGTTTAATAGGATGAGATGTTAGATTTTTTAATCAATTCTTAGGTACGAAATTTAAAAATAAAAAAATACTATATTGGGAGAGCCATTTTTTAAATAATGCTTTATCAGACGCTCGAATTGGATTAATCAGAATATAGTTTTGGATACTAATGGTGAAAATAAAAAAAAAAAGAAAGAAAAATGAGATTTTAAAGAGTTTTTTGATATGCATCACTAATATAAGCAGTTTGACATCCAATAGGTTAGGTGAAATGCGCCTTTTTCATGAAACGTGCAAAAACTTTTGAGGTATATCCCTGAATCTAAAATACATTCTCAGCTTCTTGCCTTCAATATCAGATCTCACTATCAAATCCATTCTAGTAGGAGCAATGGTTACGAGTAGGGTTGTAATACGAACCAAATTGAGTTTGAGTCACTTGCGAGCCACTCGGTCAACGGCTCGATTTAATCCGGTTTTAATTGAGTTCGAGTCGAATTCATTACACAATCGAGTTAAGTTCGAGTAATAGAATTTTATACTCAAAACTTTATCAAATAACTCGATAACATATATTAATATATATATTATTATAATAAAAAAAATTAAATTAAATATAATATATATTATATATATATAAATTATTCATCAAGTTCGAGTTGAGAAATGCTCGGTCTTGACTCGGTGCGAATACACCCCAAGTTATGAGCAATGATAAATTTCTGAGCCCTGCTGCAGCTCCGCCCTCAAAGAGCTTTCACATACGTGCGGAGAGAGAATGCAGAGTGCCATGCAATTTCCTTGGATATATCTTTCTCAGGGATCCTTTCCATGGAGATTTGGGGGGTTCTGTTATTATTTACATGCATGTTCAGATCCCCACTGTTCTATTTCAACAATTAAATTAGTGAACACGTCAAATGCTTGCTCCTCAAGCTGCCCCCTTTGGTCTTTCTCTCATTTTATAAGATTCTGCAGCTCCAAAGGATCATGCAAGATACTGTTGCTCTAAAGGTGTCTATTTGTTCTACCCTTATAATAGATTCGGAGTCGAGTCTCACTATATAAAAGAAGAAAAGAGTCTACGTGCCAAGTCCAGAAAACCCACTAGCCCACGAAGGGGACAAAATAATCCAATAGGACAACCTTTCCAATATTGATAAATTTTTTTTTTCCTTTTTCTTTTACTTGAACACGGAATCTGAAAACTCGATTAATACAATTTGATAGCTGTAAGATTCGATTTAGAGAGATTGGCTCTTTTGGTGGGTTTTTTTTTTTTTTTATTATCAAGAGTCGAACTTATGACCTTGATTAAATGAGTTTAGTGTTCTGCCAATTAACGATATTGATATATCGATACGTTCAATATTAAAAGAGTTGCAACATTCAATTTTGTTCTTTTTGGCTCATACAAATTTCAAAAAATAAAAAAAAGATATTGTTGGTATACGAATATAGAAAAGTTAAGATTATGTGATATTTTAATATCAAAAATTAATGATGATTCTTTTTATTGAAAATTTAATTTTTAAACCAAAGATTTAAATTTTTTATTAATTTTTTTATTTTAATTAAAAATATTATAAAGAAAAGAAAATAAAAAGGATAGAAATTTCTTCTCAAGGATTTGTTAGGCGGAGGAGTTTTTCCAGATAATAAGTCATATATCCATTTATCACTATTCTATCATGGTTTAAGTTGTTTACTTGATTCGGTGGCTAAGATTACAAGGTTATTAAAAAAAAGGACAATTAACTAATGAGTTCTATTTGGAGAAAAAATGATATATAATACCAAAATTTATTAATAAATAAGAATTTGTATTTATTTTATAAAAAATTGATAACTTTTTAAAAATATCTGTATCTCTATGCAAGCGTTTTTTATTTTAATGGAGAAATATTATAATTAAAATAACAAAAAATATTATATGTAAGTGAAGGACAGTGAAAGGTCCAATCCTACGTATACGTATACATATACATATACATAACCTAAATGTTGGCATAATCATTTCATTAATCTAAATACATATCATCAAGATCAACCCAATACACTTGATCATTAATTAGGGTTTTTTTTTTTTCATGCATTTTCTTTTTCTGGTAAGCGAAACGATGAAATCACCAAAAAATTTAAAACGTCGCATAAAATTCATATTGAGTTTCTCAAAGTTTTTCAAACTGAATGTGAAAATGTTTTAAGTGGTACATAAATATAGGTTGAGCCCATGAGAAAATCATTCATTTCATTATACTCAAATTATTATATATAGTTTTATATGCTATCAACATGTACATGAAATTATATATAATTTATATAATGTTATTCAGTGTGTCAAAAAATGAGAATACAAATGTGGGAAAAAATACATTTGAATTAAGATAAAAAACTTTTAAGCATTTAGTTTCTTGAAATACTGTAGTTAAGCTAAAAAAAAAAGGAAGGAAAGAGACAGGAGAAAGGGGAGAAAAAAAAAAAAAGGCAAACATGCTACACCTCTAGAGGCATTATTGATAAGATTTGGTCATGAAGGAAAATGATTTTTCATTGATTTATTTTGTTTTGGTACATATATATATATACAAAATTGGTATACATATTTATAGAATATAAAAGAGACAATCAAGTAATAAAAAGGGAAAAAAGAATCAACTAAAATAAAAAAGTCAATCAGGCAACTAAAAGGGAAAGGGAATATATGGATGTCAATGGGATCAAATCTTGTTTCTATAATCAAACTCTTAATTTGATGTTGTTTCCTTAACTCTACTAATACTCCCCCTCAAGCTGGTGCATGAAGGCCAATGATGCCCATCTTGCTTTGAAGAAACAAAACCTGATCCTTGCTTAAGGTTTTGGTGAGAATGTCAATCAACTAGCAGTAGAGATAGCAAGCAGTTGAATGATCACAACTTCAGACTTTTCACGAATAATGTGACAATCAATTTCAAGATACTTGGTACGTTCATGGAAGACTGGATTAGTAGCAATATAACGTGGTGCTTGGTTGTTGCAATATAGAGGAGTGACAGATGATAAAGAAACACCAAGATCACTAAGTAAAGTTCGAAACCAAATAATTTCTCGTGTAGTGGTGGCCATGGTACGATATTTAGTCTTAACAGATGAACGTGATATAGTCTATTACTTTTTACTTTTCCAAGATATCAAATTATGACCAAGGAAGATGCAATATCTTGTAGTTGACCGACAGGTTTGAGGATAGTTTACCCAATCAGAATCTGAAAAAGCAATAAGCTCTATTAAGCTAGAGGAAGACAATAAAATACCTTAACCTAGAGTTTTCTTTAAATAGCGAAGTAGCTAATGAGCAGCATCTAAGTGTGGCTAACGAGGTTGATGTATAAACTGGTTAAGAACATTAATAGCGAATGTAATATCAGGTCGAGTAATAGTCAAATAGATGAGACGACCAGCTAAGCGACGTTAAAAGTGGGGATCTTCTATCAAGTCACCAATAGACTCTGCAAGAAGGTCCATGACATATTTATGTTATGAGAGGTAAATGCCATGGGAAGATCTAGCTATCTCAATACCAAGAAAATACTTGAGAGGGCCAAGATCCTTGATATGAAAGCGTTGTAATAAGAAGAACTTGATTTGTGATAAAAGCTTTGGGTTATTTCTAGTTATGACGATGTCATTCACATAAAACAAGAGGAAAAGGGAAGACGACCCATGATGAAGACAAAATAGAGAATTATCAGCATATGGTTCTGTGAAACCGGCTTCTAATAAGACATACGAAAATGTAGTAAACCAATTTATTTCAGTTTGCTTCAAGCCATATAAAGACTTACTAAGCTTGCAAACCAGATGTTTCTCTACTTACTGTGGATGTCTAGGAGGTAAACACATATATACTTTCTTTTGTAATGGACCATATAAGAAAGCATTTGGCATATCAAACTGATGAAGAGGCTAACATTGAATAGAAGCAATAGCTAAAAGGACTTGGACAGTCATAATTTTATTACTAGAGCAAATGTATCATGATAGTCCATCCCTTCAATTTGGGTATATCCTTTGGTTACCAAGTGTGTCTTGTAGCATTCAATGCTACCATCAGAATGCCATTTGATTTTATACATCCATTTGCATCTAATGAGTTTTTTCTCCGGTGGAAGAGGTATAATAGACCATGTATTTGTTGTTTTAAGGGTATTCAATTCTGTTTTCATAGTTTCTTGCCACTCAGGTACTCATGCAAATTGGGTGAATGTTTTGGATTCTGCAATAGAGGTTAGAGTATCAAGAAAAAAACATAGTGTTTAGAAGAGAAACGGTCGAAGGAAAGATAATCTTCGAAAGAATATTGATTACCTAAAAAAGTTGAAGATAATTGATATTGAACTTGAGAGTAATGATAGTCTTGGTATTTTATCAGAGGGCGAGTCATTTGTTGTGAGCAACAAAGAGGTACTATGAAATATGTAGTGGTAGCTTCAACATTAAAATTTGTAGGTAAATAAATTAAGTCGCCGATGTCAATTAAGGGGAGGGGGAGAACATGGACAGTAGTAGTATCAATTAGCATTTGCAATTTGCATGGAAAAATATTTTCATGAAACACAACATCCTTACTCACTTAAATTGTTTGAGATTTAATAAAAAAAATCTTAAATCCCTTTTGGTCATATAGGTAACCAAGAAATATACATGGTAAAGCACGTGAAGTCAAATTTGTGTTTGGAATGATTATTTCAACTAAAAACCAAACAATCGAAAACAAGTAAATGGTGATATGTAGGTATTTTGAAAAGTCCAAAAGGGATTTTACCATGAAGAACAGCTGTGGGAGTGCGGTTGATAAAATAAGCTGCAATAAGAATACATTCTCCCCAAAATGTTAAAGGTAAGTGAGGTTGGAGTCATAAAACTCGTGCAATATTTAGTAGATGACAGTGTTTACGTTCAACAATCCCATTTTGTTGGGGTGTGTGAGCATAGCTATGTTGATAAAGGACACCAAAAGAATAAAAAAAAAACTCATTGATGTCATGATTAAAAAATTCAAGTGCATTGTCACTATGCAATTGACGAATGGAGGTATCAAATTGTGTTTTAACCATAAAAAAGAAATAATGTATGTGGATAAACGTTTGGGATTTAAAACACATCAAATATATTTAAGTACTATGTGAAAAATCATCCACTATTGTAAGAAAATAATGTGCACTATTAATAGTAGGAGTAGAGTATGGTCCTCAAATATTGATATGAATTAAATCAAAATAAGATTTAAAAAAGATACAGCCATGTAGAAAGGGAAGTCATGATTGTTTTGGTAAAGGGCAAATCATACAAGTGCATTTAGATAAGAAACTAATACTGGGAGCTAAATGCAAGAACAGAGGTGAAATACTTTAACTGGGATGACCAAGATGACAATGCCATAAGTCTTGTTTATCTTTTGTATCAATGGATTACAAAGAGGTATTGTGGTTGAACTTTATATCAAGGTAGTAAAAACCATCTCATTCTCTGCCTAATCCAATCATTCTCTTCATTTTCAAGTCCTGAAAAACACAACAATATGAGAAAAAATTGATAGAATAATTAAGAGTTTTTGTGATTTTGTTAACAGATAGGAGGTTAAACTTAAAAGAAGTGAACTACTGGAATAATGTTACCATTTGGGAGTTTGACAGGTTGACTGTTATGGCAAGAGGCATCATGCAAGGAATTTAGGTCGTAAGTCATATGATCCTATATCCAGAATCAATTACACAAGTATCATTGTAATAAGAAGAAAAACAAGAAACCATACTTGCCAGGTTATCTAAAAGATGAGATAGGGCTATGTTATTTAATTGGATTAAGGAGAAGAGTTATTGTATTTGTTCCTTAATGAAAGGCAAGCTATGAAAAGAAAATGAGGCAATATCCACAATGACTGCAATTGATCGATTATGATTTGGTGGATAGTTTTACTCACGCCGAGATTGATCTCTTCTCGGCAAGTTGGACTAATAGAACGCATATTAACTTGTTTCTTGCAGCACCACTTCTCAATATATCCATTCATTTCATAATAATTACAGTGTTTATGATATTTTGATTTATATTGCTATGAAGAAGAAGAATTTTGTCTTCCATGGTGAGCTGCGAATATAGATTGATCTGGTATAGGATTGGTCATAAGTATTAACCTTTGTCGTTCTTCTTGTTATACAAGCGCATAAGCTTAAGCAATAGATGGAAGAGGGTTCATGAGTAAGATTTGACTCCTTACAGATACATATGTATCATTCAAACCTATCAAAAATTGGATAAGGCGATCATGCTGCAGAACAGTTGTGAGTTCTTAAGTAGCACCACAAGTATATGTAGTTGATGAGTTGTAAATATTGAGTTTATCCCATAGTGCCTTCAGACCAGTGTAATAAACGTCGATGAAGTTATTTTGTTGAAAATGATCGATGATGGCTTGCTGGATTTCAAATATCTATGAAGCATTTTGTTAAGAGAAACGATCTCAAAAGTCATGCCATACATCATTGGCTCTTTCCATAAAGATGATACTGCTTACAATTTCTTTGCTGACTGCATTGAGAAGCCAAAATAATGCCATACTGTTGCAGCGACTCTAAAGGGTGAAGGTGGGTGAACCTGGTTTTAGCTTCACAATCGACCCGTCTAAGAATCCTAATTTGTTTTTTTTTTATCTTAAAAGCTATGGTAATGACATGATACCAAGTTGGGTAATTATCTCCAATTAGTAGTTGTGAAATAACTTGGTACTTCAATTGTCTGAATGGTGTAAGAAGTATGGTGAGATTGGATCTACTTCAAGCGCCATTGGGTTTAACATTACTAAGGAAGAATGAAGCGACTAGGTTTTATAAGTCCAGAATCTGCTCTAGTACCATGATAAGATTTGGTTATGAAGAGAAATGATTTTCTATTGATTTACTTTTTTTTGGTATATATATATATATATATACACACACACACACAAAATTGGTATAGTATTTATGAAACATAAAAGTGTCAATCAAGTAATAAAAAGGTAAAGAGAATCAACTAAAATAGAAAAGTCAATTAGGCAACTAAAAGGTAAAGGGAATATATGGATGTTAATGGGATTAAATCTTGTTCTTATAATTAAACTCTTCATTTGATATTGTTTTCTTATAACCTTACATCCTAAGTTTAGATAGCAACACTTAATAGAGAATTGGAAAATTTCTATCGACCAAGAAAATAAAAATAAATATAAAGGGAAACTTATAATTTTTGTTTATGCTTAACGCAAATTAGTATTACACAAATGTAGATAAAAGTAATATAAACTGACTATATGTGACACCCTAAAAATCTTTTACTAAAATTATTTTTCTCCATAAAATATCCAAACACAATTAGAATATTAACTTGTCTTGTCACTTTTCTAATTCAGATGCAAGAGATAAGCCTTATTTGAGCTTGTCCAAATGAATACCATGTAGATTTGATAACAAAAATCATTCAAGAGTTGTTAAAAGTTTCAAAAATGATGTATTTTTTTTCCCCCGATGGATGCATATTTGAGCCATTCACTTGTTACCAAGAGCTTACCATTTTAATTTTGTAAAATAATGGGAGCATATTGGATTTTTTATTTTCCTTTTTGAATTGAAGTTCTTCTGATCTAAATTCACATAAAAGTTAACACATGCACATATAATTTCTTAAAATATTGCTATTGAGCTAAAAAAGAAGAAAAAAGGAAAGATATAGGAGAAAAAAAATGCACAAACATGCTACATCTCTAGAGGCATTACCTTACATCTCAAGTCTAAATAGCAACACTTAATAGAGAATTGGGAAATTTCTATCTATCAAGAAAATAAAAATAAAAATAAAGGGAAATAGTGTTTTGTGAAGGGAGAGAGAGAGAGAAAGAGAGAGAAATGAGCAGTACTTGCACGAAGAAAGGGAACCAACCATATTTTTAATATAATGTTCAGTAAAAATGCCATTTTAAGGGGAGTTTTAGTCTTGTATTTGAAACTTCATGACCATGACTCATCTTCACAAATATTTATTAGTATAACTTGGAATGCTCAATGTTATGTGAATTAAAAACACCAATTACCTACAACATATATATCATCAGAAAAAACATATAATGAAAATATTACAACTTTATTAACAGAGCTCACAATATTCTATTGTTTGCTTTATTTATGGTCAATGTAAATTAGTATTCACACAAATGCAGATAAAATGATATAAATTGGGCACGTGTGATACCCTAAAAATTTTCTACTAAAATTATTCTCTTTCATAAAATGTTCAAATATAGTCATAATATTAAATTGCTTTTGTCATTTTTCTCATTTAAATGCAAGAGGTAAGATTAGTTGAGTTTGTCCAAATGAATACCATGTGAATTTCATAAAAAAAGTAATTCAAAGGGTCACCAAAATTTTTGAAAATGATGTAATTTTTTATCGATATATGCATATTTAAGCTATTCACTTGTTACTAAGAGTCTAACTATTTCAATTTTGCAAAATAACGGGAACATTGGATTTTTTTTTTTTTCGTTTTTGAATTGAAGTTCTTCTGATATAATTTCACATAAAAGTTAACTCTGTACTCTAATAACAAAAATAATGAATATGTAGTTTAAAAATTTAGATTCTAAAATTTGTTTTACTAGTTGTTTCATTTGTTTTTGTGCAATTGAAGCTTAAGTTTCGGGTTCAAAATTTGAATTTAAAAATTTAAGTCTCCAAAAATAAAAGATTCTATAAGACACCATGACAAGAATATTAATTATGACACAACTTGATTTGCACCAAATATTGACTCTAAAATGACATATATCATTAAATGCCTTAATCACAAAATGTCTAAATTCATTAAATATCAATGAAATTGATTTAGACCTCCTTCTCCATATAATCATGAGGCTAACATTTTCAAGTGAAAAGGATATGTTGAATTACCATTGCATAGATACTTCAATGCGCATAATATCGATAGGGATCTATAATATTTTTTGAGTAGCATTACATCTAGATTTCTAACCTTGTGGTTCCTTTTTAGACCAATTTGCAAATAAAGAGTTTGGATATTAGAGCTAACACTTCAATTCCAATGTAAGAGAGAGTTGAAATTTTACTTGATGTTTGAAGTAATTGGAAAGAACCCTTTACCTCTCAATGTTGTGTTTGCTTTAAATCCAATATAATCTTATGATTGACAAAATTCTAGGGTTCAATATTTCCCAAGAATCTCCCATGATGTGCTTCTACATATGACCTAATTATATTTGTCAAAACTCGTATGTTTAGCATTCTCCCCCGTCTTTAATATCATGTTGCGTGAACCAATTCTCTCATAAAGAGTTTGAATATTATGAGCTATAGTATCATGTTACTTGTATTCGTTTAGACTCTTATATGATTATCTCTCTCTCTCTCTCTCTCTCGCCTTTTGTCACCTTTTTAGACTAATATGCAAATAAAGATTTCGGATATTACTAGTTAGTACTTCACTTTTGAGTTCAAAGAAAGCCAAAATTCTAGTACACAATCTTGGAAACTTGATGTTTAATGCAATTGGAACTAACTTTTCTCATTGTTGTGTTGGTTTTATACATCACAGCATCTTATGATAGCATACATTTAAGGGTTTAATAATTCACAAGAACAATCTCCCATGAAATGCATTTACATACGACCTACTTATATTCATCAACATTCTCTCATATGTTCAACTCTCTCTCTTCAAGTGAAAGTTCCTGCATACATCAACAAATGCAAGACTTGCATACGTCATTGTTTTATGGTTTCATAGAGTTATTGATCTCAAGTGTTGTGTATAGAATAGACTTATTGTGCACAACTCTTTAGACTTTTTTCTTTTTTGAATTAATTTTTTCTCTCAATTGACTTTTCACACCAAGTAATGTAATTCCATGGGCATCAAAAGAATCGATTGTTAGGTACTATATACCCATCATCTTATTCAAAATTATGATGTATTCTGAAGTTAGACTCGTGATTGTCAAACTCAAAATTCTATTAGACTAAATTTAAAGATAAAAGTATAAAACTGTGCAAGAGCTCTACTAAATTTTAAATCAAACATAGAACTCTATGTGCAAAATCATGATTTTGACATCTATACTTGAAAGATACTAAGAATTTTATATCAATGGTCAGTTGGGCTAGTGGGATGTGGTGCTAGATCCCTTAATCAAGATCACGAGTTCGACTTACGACTTGGACATGGAGCTGTTTACGTTGGGAGGATAGCCTCTTAAATGGACCACTGCAAATCCTGGACCGGATTAATCGGAGTATGGTTCCGGATACCGATTGATATATACAAAAAAAATATTAAGAATCTTATGGTTTGTAATTGTTTGAAATCAATAGCTCTCTTCATTCTATTAAGAAAATTGGCAAGCAAGTCATCCCAAAGACCAAGTAGTTGCTATATATGTTCCAATTATTTCAACTAAAGATCTTGTCTTAAATTCATTAGGTTTCCTTATTTTCAGTTTTATTAGATGCTAAAGCACCTTGACATGAAACTCGCATTGCTTATTAGATTTTTAGTTTTCTTGTGATCTTATCTAAAATATATTTTTTTCTTGTTTTATAGGGAGAAGTTTTTCATAGAGACATGTTTGCTTCACTTGTTAGGTTTCATCATCAATTGATCTATTGCTAGATGGTTTAATGAATCCAGTGCTTAGAAGTTTGAAAATTGGCTTTAAGTGGTTGGTATTATAGAGTTGATTCAGTTGCTAATATTTAGAGATATAAGTTTATTATTAACACCAAAATAGTTCATCCATCTTGACAAAACTAATGAGCAACTTGTAAATTAAATGTTCTATAAGATTGTAGATTACATTAGAAGAACAATCATTTGGTTTCTATCATCCTCTTTTTTAGGGCATTCTCATGTCCAATCTCAATTATTTTAAATGGTTCAAACCATAACCCTTGGGCATAAGGTATATACAGTTTTTTTGTAGGTTGCAAGCTATGATACATTATAACACGTGAAATCTCAAAACCACTATATGCACAAGGTAAAGAAGATTCCAAGTACTTTAAGTATAAGCTAAAGAAGATTCCAAATACTTAGAACGAGTTGATGATTGGGAGAGCAAGAACAATCGAGCAATCACCTACATCCACAACACAATTGCACAATCAATTCACATTTAGTTCGAGCAATTTTGAGACAGTTGAGGAAATTTAGGATTTCTTGGTTAATAAATATATAACAGACTTGACCATAGATATCAATTACAGAGTACTCTTTATTAACTGAAATAAGAACAGATCAATCTATCAATAATTTCCTCGCTTGAATCTAACTGGTATGAAACTAAATTATCCAAGCTAAGATCAACTCATACCAAATGCAATATGAGCCTATTCATGCCACATTACTTCATTGAAACCTATTGCGAAGCCTTCATAGTGTAATAACAAAATTGACCTCTGAAGAAACTAGGCTCGGTCTTCTCAAATCTAACTCGAATGTTGTTCTTATCGTTCATTGTTGTGCTAACCAAGCAAATCATACTTGACCAAACATATTAGGTCATATAATTTGTAGATTGTGCAATAAATCTGGCCATTATACAAAAGATTGCAGTTAAATGAGATATAAAAATTGCCATAAGTTTGGTTATCACATTGACAAATGTCATATTTGACCTCAAAGGTTTCTACAGTATGTATTATAGTTTTAGAATATACCACCAACTGTTGTTGCCTTTGTTCACTTTTGCTAAATGTTCAACCCTAGGTGCCACCTTTACTCTCATAGATGTAACATCTAGCATCAAACATGTAATATCCTCAAATGCTTTTTCTTCTACTGCCTTATCTATCACTCAAAGTACCTCTTGATTATTTGACTTATTATGGTGTAATTATAAGATCTAAGATTCCACTATACTCTTATTGAAATCAAACATAACTCATATGTCTATCATTTACGCTATGGTGGTTCTCATATGAATGTCAGTTATATTGATCACATTTCATCACCACATCTAACCATGCAATACTTTTACTTGATCCCAAAATTACCGTCAAATTTTATCTCTACTAGACAATTCTATGAACTAGACCTTATTTTACATTTCATCTGATGGTTGTTATGTATAAGATTCATAGATAGAATAAACTCTTGGAATATGCTATAGAATTAGATGACTTTTTGAACTTACATCCCTCTATATTTGTGCTTACCTAATTTATGTTGTAACTCTCACTCTTACTATCCAAACGTGACATCTTCGCTTAAGTCAAATCTCTATTAACAAACTCAATCTCTTAGTTTTAAGTGATAATCTTGATCTTGTTTAACATAACTCTCTTAATTGTTTACATTGTTAAGTATCAAAACAATCAATATCATTTCTCAATAAAAGTAAATCAATTTTTACATACACTTTCGATTTGATTCATTCTAATATCTAGAGACTTTCTTCTGTTCCAATAAAGGAAGGGTCAGAAAATATATATATATATATATATATATTTATCTATACGCACACACATAATATCTTTGTGGATGATTGTTTTCGATATACATGGATTTGTCTTATAAAAAATAGATTAAGAACTCACTCAACCCTATATCTAGTTTGTCAAGATGGTCAAAATCTAATTCTAAAAAATAATTAAAATCTTTCACATTAACAATGCCATGGCAAATGAACTCTCTACTCCTCAACTTCTTAAAAGATCAAAACACCCTTATCCAATGCTATTGTCCAAATACCTTCTAACAAAATAGGAAAACATAACGAGACTATAGACAAATTCTTGGCACTATTTGAGCCTTGCTTATGCTAGTCTCATGTCCTAAAACTTTTTGGGGGGAAAGCTGCTCTCTCTTTACACCATCAAACATATTTGATCCTCCATCCATCCAACTCAAACACCATAAAAGCGACTCCATGGTAACACACCCAACTATCACTCCTTTAATGTCCTTGGTTGTGTTGCTTGGTTCTCTTTCAATAATATGAACACACAAAAATAGAACCCAAATCTTGTTGATGTTGTTTTCTAGGCAACATAGAACATAAAAGATTTTCATTGTTGAGAGTCTCTAGGCACTTTTGTGTCTCTAAACATGTTGTCTTTTTGAAAAAGTATATGTTCTCCTCTCTTTCCAAATTTCATGTCTCCGCCTCCTCTCATGTTTTCATTGTTCCCTTTTATGTTGTTCTAAGTGGGCCCTTTTGTAGACTCTAATAGTGATTTTATAGATTTGTCCCCGAATGCTTCCCGATCTGAGATATCTATACAAGAAAGTCAATGCATAACTACTACTCTTTCCTACCCTTTTCGTACATTCCGGTTGAGAGAACCTCCTTCCAAATATCGAGACTAATATTGTTTCTCTCCATGAGCCTTGCACCTACCGTGAGGCTGGTACTGATCTTCTTAGGTAACATGCAATAACATATAAATTGCAAACTTTGAAAAAGACACATACTTGGGGATCTTAAAAGCCTTGTTAGTTATAAGTGGGTCTTTAAGATTAAAATCGAATTTGATATCTTAGTGGAAATGTATAAAACTCACCTTATTGCAAAAGGATATATGCAAAAAAAAAAAAAAGACATTAACTATGAGGAAACATTTGCTCTAATTGTCGGACTCACCACTATTTGAATCTTAGTTAAAATTGTTGTCAAACACTAGCAACTTTTTCAAATGTATGTTAAGAATGCTTATTTAAATGGCGAAGAAATCTAAATGACACCTCCCCTCGACAATACCAATCCTCCTTAAAAAGTCTGTCACCTCCAACGAGCATTATATGGACTAAAATAATCTTCGAGAGCCTAGTTCTCTAAGTTCAGTACACAGTTCAAAAGTTGGGTTTTAAATCCAGTTCTTATGTCTTAACACTCTTTATTCGAAAGAAAACAAGAGGAACAGTTGTCCTTCTACTTTACGAGGATGAATAACAAGGTTATAACCAGTGATGACATGATCAAAATCATAACCCTCAAATCTTCTCTCCATCATCATTCTAAAATAAAGGATCTGCGTCCTTTGAACTATTTTTCAGGCCTTAAATTTAGCTCTTATTCTTATGGATATCATCTTTCCCTGGCCAAATATGCGTTGAATCCTCTCTAAAGTATGTCTCACAAATGCTAGATGGCTTTGACTCCTATCGAGTACAACGTCTGTCTCACACCTCCTCTTAAGGATTTGACCCTGTTTTGACAATTAGTCAGCTACATGGTTTACTTCATAGTCACTCAATACCCCTCGTATCGTGCATTTGGTTAGTCAATTCATGGTAAGTACTTGCTTTATTTATTTTTCCACTATTCTATAGATTTTTCGGTGTATCAAAGGTACTTTATTTCATGGGTTTCATTCTCCTTCACTAGAACTTTGCAACTATGATACTAACTGGATTGGTGAACCCATTGACCACTGCTCCACCGCTGGATATTACTTCTTTTCGGGTTCTTCCCTAATTTTTCAATGTAGCAAGAAACAAACTGTTATTGTCCCATCTGGTACATAGGTTGAATATCTTGCACTAGTAATTGTCACGTTAGAACTCCTTTGGTTACATTGATCACTTGATAATATAGGAGTCATCCAAACCTTTGCTACACCTCTTTACTATAACAAGAGTATTATCCAAATCACTAACAATAATATATTCTATGAGAGAACGAAACACATTGAGATTGATTGCCACTTAATCCATCAACATCTATTTCATAGAGCCTTTCAATTGGTTTCTATTCACTCAAAAAGTCAATCTGTCGACCTCTTTACCAACAATCATCTCAGTATCGCTTCATTGATCTCGTTTTCAAACTCAAGGTAGGAGCCAATTTACGACTTTGAGTTTGAGAGGGTGATAGCATAATTAACTCCATTACATGTTTATGTGATTAAACACAAGTCAAAAGAATCATCAGACTAATTAAATCAATCAAATAGTTGTGTGATTGATCACAAATCAAAGAAATCCTTAAGTTCAATTTGTGTGATTGACACAAGTCATTTAGCACAAATCAACGAATTATCAAACTTAATTTTAATAGTTCATCTCCTAACTATTGTAAATATACTGTATGTACGTACGGGGTCCCTCGTGCATATATATACACACCCCCCATATAAACCCAAAATTACACCATTGAGCACAAACTTTTAACTCTCTCTCTCTCTCTCTCTCTCTCTCTCTCTCACTTCTTCATAGAATAGTTATTATATAAAATAGCATTCAGGGAGATTTTCCACGTTGAACCATCACACCCATCTCCAATTGAACCCTTGAGCAGGCTATCTCTCTGCCAAGTTCTGACCATGCAGTAAGCCACAAAGCTGTACCTTGATCACAATACATGAGCCTTGAAGAATAAGATTAAAAGGAGTTGCTTGACATGCATCACTACAGTGACATCGAACAGGTCAGGTGATATGCACCTCTCATTATTAACAAATTTAAATACCATCCAACTTTTCATGAAACATGCATAAACTTTAAAACCATGGCAGCAAGCAAAAGTATGGAGTTAGCATTTCAACCATAAGGTACTCACATATTACACCTCTGTCTTTGAGGACAAAAATTACAAAAGGTTTCTATATTTCCACTAGAATAACTAATTTATTCTAAGCCAAATTCCAATTCAAACTCATTAATATGTTTTTCTTTTGATTTTTTATTTGCCCACGTTATGTATTTATTTATTTATTTATTTTAACTCTCATTGTTGCTTTTCAAAAAATTTTATTTTGTTCTAATTTTGATCTTGTTCTTTACTTGAACCCCCAAAAAAAAAAAATCTATGGATATATTGTAGAGAAGAGAGGATATTGGGAATGGAAATTGTCAATTTCTTTAAAAGCCTCTTCTTCAAGGGGGTCTCAGGGTCTCATTACTCTTATTGAAAAAGAATTTTAAGACTATCCTCATGGATGTACTTGCAAGTGTATCTTGGGTCTATTTCTCTTGCTTGGGTGCCATTACGACACTCAACAACGGAAAGGCTGCAGCTGGCGCCATACCAATGGATGGATCATGCTGGCCAGGCAATACAAGCTAGGATTGTACATCTGTCTTCTCGGTTCCATGTCCTATGGCGGCACAACCTATGACTGTTTTGTTCTACTGTTAAAAGCAGTGTCCCAAGGTTCCTTTCAATGGAGATTTGCGTCTCTTTTATCATTTTCAAGCATGTTGAGATCCCCATTGAGCTAGTTCAACAATTAAACTATTGAAGTCGTCAAGATCTTGCTACTCCAGTTGCCCCATTTTTGTTTTTTTTTTTTTTTTGTTATATCATAATTTAAACTCGAAATTATCAGATTGAGAGAGGATTGTGACCATTAGACTGTCCCTTTAAGGGCAATTGCCCCATTTTGGTCTTCTCATTTTAGAAGAGTAGCCAAAGTCTTCTCTTGTATTCTAGGGGCCGTTTCTCCTCTCTCAGAGCAAAATTCTCTTATTTTAATTTTGTGCTTTTCTCTATAAAGAGAGAAAAAAAAAAAATCATAATAAGATTTTTAATTATTATTATTTTTTTAAAACTATCTTGGTCTTTTTAATTATTATTTTTCCCACAAAGAAGTCTACATCCCAAGTCCACCCCCACAAGCCCACAAAGGGGGAAATTAACTCAATACCTAAAAGAAGACAAGCCCGTAAATAACAAAATTTTGGGCTCACAATTAGGACAACCCTTCCCGTACCGTATAATTTTATTTTATTTTATTTTTATCTTTTTTTTTTTTAGTAAGACCTTTCCTGCACCTTTAATATTAAAAGAGTTGCAACATTAATATTTTTTTTTTCTATTTTGCTCTTACAAATTTTAAAAAAATAATAATAAAAAAAGATATTGTTGGCATATGAACATAGAAAAGCTTAGATTATGTGATATTTTAATATAAAAATTATTAACATAATGATGATTCTTTTTGTCGAAACTTTTTAATTTCTAAACATAAAATTTAACATTTTTATATATATTTTAATTAAAAAATATTTTAAGGAACAGAAAATAAAAAGATCTTTACAGGAAAAGACAGAAATTTCTTCTCAAGGATTTGTTAGGCAGAGGAGTCATTCCTAATAATCTGATTTGGTAGCCAAGATTACAAGGTTATTAAAAGAAAAAAAAAAAGTAGCTCACGAGTTCTATTTGGATAAAAAATGCTATATAATACCAAAATTTATTAATAAAAAACAATTTATATTTATTTTATAAAAATTTGATAACTTTTTAAAAACATCTATATCTGTATGGAAGTAATTTTTATTTTAATTGGGAAATATTATAATTTAAATTACAGAAAAATATTATATGTAATGAATTAAAGGAGAGTGAAAGGCCCAATCCTTTATTATACACATGCATAAATATAACATACATACATATCGAGTTTCATCAATGTAGATGACTATCATCAAGATCAGATCAACTGATCATCAATGAGGGTTTTTTTTTTTTTTTTAATCACAAATTAAATTTTTATTTTAATTTTACATCTTCCTAATATTTGTCTCTTAAATGACTGACTACAAATTTTGAGATAAAAAATCTATATTGCTGTTATTGCATGCATTTTCTTTTTCTGGTAAGCAAAACAATAAAACTACAAAAAAATTTCAAATGATAAAAATCGTATTGAGTTTTTCAAACATCATGTGCAAATGTTTTAAGTGAAGCATACATATAGGTTGAGGGCATGAGCACGCCACTAGGCATTCATTTCATTACACTCAAATTATTATATATTGTTTTATATAGTATAAGCATGCACATGAAATTATATATAATTTACATAATGTTATTCTGTATGTCAATAACTGAGAACACAAATGTGAAAAAAAACATTTGAATTAAGATAAAAAACTTTTTAAGCATGTAGTTTCTTAAAATATCACAGTTGAGCTAAAAAAGAAGGAAAAAGGAAAGGGATAGGAGAAAAAACAAAGTGCAAACATGTTATGCCTCTAGAGGCATTACCTTACATCCAAAGTCTAGTAGCAACAATTGGGAATTTTCTATGGATCAAGAAAATAAAAATAAAAATAAAGGGAAAATAGTGTCCTGCGAAGGTGAAGAGAGAGAGAGAGAGAGAGAGAGAGAGAGAGAGAGAGTGATGAACCGGCTTTGAACATGGAGGAAAGAGAAATTTGAATTGATAGAGATGTAGAAAAAGCAGCATCCGCATGGAGAAATAGAACCAACCATATCTTTAATATAATGCTCAGTAAAAACGCCATTTTGGGGGAATTTTAGTCTTGTAGTTGAAAACTTCATGGCCATGACTCATCTTCTCAAATATTTATCAGCATAACATGGAACCCTCAATGTTAGGTAAATTAAAAGCGCCAGTTACCTACAACATATCAGAGGAAACATATGACGAAAATATTACAACTTTGTTAACAAAGCTCACACCAATCTATTGTTTGTTTTGTTTATGGGTAATGTAGATTAGTATTCATACAAATGTAGATAAAAAATAATATTAATTGGCCATGTGTGATACCCCAAAAATCTTCTACTAAAATTATTCTGCTTCGTAAAATGTCCCAACACAGAACATTAACTTGTCTCTGTCACTTTTCTAATCCAGATGCAAGGTAAGCAGTAGTTGTGCTTGTCCAAACGAATACCATGCAGATTTCGTAAGAAAAGTTACTCAAAGGGTTGCCCAAAATTTCAACCGATAGATGTATATTTGAGCCGTTCACTTGCTACCAAGAGCCTAACTCTTTCAATTTTGCAAAATAACGGAAGCATTGGATATTTTTTCCTCTTTGAATCGAAGATCTTCCGTTATAAATTCACATAAAGTTAACACGCGTACCTCCGATAACAAAAATGGTGAATAGGTTATAATAGTATAAAAATTTATATTCTAAAATTTGTTTCACCAGTTATTTAATTAGTTTCTGCACAATTGAGGCCTATGTTTAGAGTTCAAAATTTGAATTTAGAAGTTCAAGCCTCCAGAAATAAAAGATTGTGTAGGTCACCTTAACAAGAATGTCGTAAAAACAGAATTACAAGACAACTTAATTTGCATCAAATATGAACTCTAAAACGACATATATCATTAAAAGACCTTAATCATAAAATGTATAGTTCATTAAACATCAACAAAATTGATTCAAACCACCTCCTTGCAATCACGAGACTAACGTTTTCAAGCGAAAAAGGTTGTGTCAGATTACCATCAACAAACATACTTTTGTGCATAATATGATCTATAATATTTTTTGAGTAGCATTACATCTAGGTTTCTAACATTGTTGTTCCTTTTTAGACCGATTTGCAAATATAGAGTTCGGATATTAGAGTTAGCACTTCAATTCCAAGGTAAAAGAGAGTTAAAATTTTACTTGATGTTTGAAGCAATTGGAAAAAAACCCTTTACCTCAATGCCGTGAATCCAATATAATCTTATGATTGCAAAAATTCTAGGGTACTATATTTCCCAAGAATCTCCCACGAAGTGTTTCTACATATGACTTAATTATAATCACCAAAACTCGAATGTTTAACACTCCACCCCTCTATAGCATCGTGTTGTCTTATTAAACCAATTCTCTCATAAAAAGTTCGAATATTTTGAACTCTCCAATCCGAATTTCAGAGGAAGTTGATATTGACACATGATATTGAAAACTTAATGTTTGACACAATTAGAACTCTTTAGCTCTCAATAGTGTGTTGGTCTGTGACTTATAGTTGCAAAATTTTTGGGTTTAGTCTTTTCCAAGAACAACCTCCCATGAAGTGCTTTTATTTGTTTATCCCTCTCTCTCTCTCTCTCTCTGTGTCTCTCTCGCTCTCTCACCTTGTGCCGCCTTTTTAGACCAATATCCAAATGAAGAGTTCGGACATTATTAGTTAACATTCACTTCCAAATTCAAAGGAAGTTGAAATTCTAGTACACAAGCTTGGAAACCTGATGTTCAAGGCAATTGGAAAGAACTCTTCTCAATGTTGTGTTGGCTTTAAACCTCACATCATCTTATGATTGCATACATTCAAGGGTTAAGTATTTCACAAGAACAATCTCCTACGAATTGCTTCAACATTTGACCTAATTATATTTGTCGACACACTCATATGTTCAACTCTCTCTCTCCCCTTAAAATGGCAAAGATCCTATGTACATCGACAAATGCAAGAGTTGCATACTTCATTATTTTATGATTTCATAGAGTTGCTGGTCCAAGTGTTGTACATAGAATAGGCATATTGTGCACAGCTCTGACTTTTGGTATTTTTGAATTAGTTTCTTCTCTCAACCGATTTGAAGGTTCACACCAAGTGATGTCATTCCATGGGCATCAAAACAATGGATTGCTGAGTACGATATACACATCATCTTGTTCAAAATTATGACGTATTCTAATATTACACTTGTGTTTGTCAAACTCAAAATTCTACAAGACTATATTCAAAGATAGAAGCATGCAAGAACTCTACTAACTTTTCAATCCAGTAATTTACTAAAAAATAAAACCCAATCTGCAAAATCATGATTTTGACAACCATGCTTAAAACATTATAAGAATCTTATGGCTTGTAATCATTTGAAATTAGTAATTCTCTTCATTCTATCTAAAAAGTCGGCAAGCAAGTTGTCCCAAAAGCCACGTTGTTGCTATATATGTTCCAATTACCTCTACAAAAGATCTAGTCTTAAATTCATTAGGTTTCCTTGTTTTTAAAGTTTTATTAGATGCTACAGCACCTTGACAAGAGACATGCACTACATATTAGGTTTCCAGTTTTCTTGTGATCTTATCTAAAATACATTTTTTTTTCCAGTTTTGCCGGGAGATGCTTTTCAAAGACACACACCTGCTTTACTTGTTAGGTTTTGTCATCGGGTTTGATCAACTCCTTGATGGGTTAGTGAGTGCACTACTAAGAAATTTGAAAATTAGCTCCAGATGGTTGGTATTCTAGAGTAGATTCAGTTATCGATATTTTGAGATATAAGTTTATTATTAACACCAAAATAGTTCATTCATCTTGACAACCCAAAATTAGTGCCCATACAAATGCATTTACAACTCATGAACAACTTGGAAACTAAATGTTCTATAAGATTGTGGACTACACTAGACGAGGAAGAAAAAGAGTAACAATGCAAAAGTTAGTAAAAAACATGTGAAAAAAGAGTAGGACCGCTAGAAAAATTAAAAATAGATATTTAAAAAGTAATTAAGCATTGTAACAGCCAAACAAAACCATGCAAATGCAGACAATTCATGTCGAGATAAGAAAAGGTTAAAAACAATATTTAGACTAGAAAAGCTAAGAAGCAGGAACAAGAAACATTGAACTGCTATACATGTTGACATAACAAGAGGTATTGAAGCAGCCTCCACAACCATTTTAAATAAGGAAGCTAAACTTAGAGTTCTGCATTAGACACCCCCCCCCCCCAAAAAAAAAGGCTGTCAGAAATTATTGGGGAACTGGTCAAAATCAGTTTGGGATGTCCTCCCACATCCCAAACACAAGGGCAAATAGGATAACACAAAGCTTCCCAGTCTATCCAATTTGACATGTTTTGCGTGACATAATTAACTCATTAATTAACACTTTCAAATCCTAGGTCCAACTATATCCCTAAAAAATTCACTTGTAAACGATCAAATCTCAGGAGACAATAGGCATATAAGGTCTGTGAAGTCCCAAGCACAAGTGCAGTTATATGATGATCTTAAAACTAATGGGTAGAAGAGCGGAGTTGGTGCAATGGTGGAGTCTCTCCATTGTGTCCTGGAGGTCCGGAGTTCGAATCAGCATCCTTGCAAAAAAAAAAGCAACGGGAAGGCTGTCTAGATATTCCCTTTCCCAGAGTCCACAATGAGAGAGTTTCGGCACTGGGTACGCCCTTTAAAACTAATGGGTAGTGTTTGATTTAGGGTAAAAAGGGGTCTAAAGATTGCCCAAATAATCTTTCACCCCGCTTCTCCTTGTTTAATATGTGAAATTCAACTAAGGAATAATGTACTGGGGGTAATAGGATTCCCAAATAGAGGGTGAAAGCATCCCCATATTTGACCCAAGTAGAAGCATTATTCCCTCCCAAAATATAACAAACTCAAATTAACATGTTTAAACTAAATTTAGTTTCGTTGTTAGAGAAAACTCAAACCAAATGCACTTATACAGAGAAAATCTAAATAAATTGATTCTTCATTCTTTAATATGTTTAGTTTTAGAAAAAAAAAATTAAAAAAAATTAGCTTTTCTAGAGGGATTACAAAAGCAGTGTGTTTACAAAGACAAAATTTGAAGCGTTTTTTTCCCCCCAAAAAGAATTCAAAACCAATGCATTTGGAGATAGAAAACGTAAATCAACTATTTTTATTTTCAAGAATGAAAATTAGTTCCTTTAGTTTTAAAGACAAGGAAATAGATTTTTTTATTATTATTATTTTATGAGAGAAAAAACTTAAGATTGGTGCATTATAAAATTTAAAATAAATTGATTTTCTAAAGAGAGAACTAATGTGTTAAAGTTTAGCAAGCCAATACGATTAGAGAGAAAATATAAATAAAGCTGATTTTCTTAAGAGAGAAAACTAATATACTTAGTTTTAAAGTAAGAATACAAATTAAATCAATAATGTCGACAAAGAAAGTAAATTTATTTAAATGTATAGAGAGAAAACAAACTTCATATTTTTCGTACAGAGAAAAACTAACGTATTTAATTTTAAAAGAGAAAAATTAGAATTGAATTAGGGTTTAGGTAACGAAATCCTATGAACTTAATTTTAGGAAGAGTATCAAAACTAAATTGATTTATTTAGAGAGATGAAACCGGTATGTTTAGTTTTAGAGATGAAAAAAATATATTTGGTTATTCCTTTAGAGAGAAAAGACAATTGTTTGATTATAGAGGGATAAAAATTACTCATAACTTAATATTTATACCAAACACAGCTGAGGAAAACATTAACCCTCTGTTTCCCTTACCCCTTATCTTGAAGTATTCAACCAACAGGACTCAAACTCCAAGATAACTTGAAGATAAGCCTAACAGACCCCCCTGCCTTGGTAATTACAAACTAAACACAGTTCAAGAATCTAACAATCACTATATCCTAATAGAATTATATCAATGAATGCAAGCAATTAATCAAGCATTTGATTACACAGGCATTCTAACTACACTTAACATCCAGCAATGCCTTTAGGAAAGAATTTATGGATAAAAAAGTACCTGGTAAACTCACTGCTGATTTCCAGTCCCTTGCCCTGGCTGACTATTCCCTTGCTGCTGCTGTATCCGGAGGAGGAGATTGGCTGCAAACTGTAATGTGGACTGGTACCTCTGACTCCTATCAGCCTCTACATCGGGTGTGTTTTGAGCTGCTCCAGAAAGTGCAGGTGGAAGCTGCTGCACCAGATTTGGAAGCTGCAGGTTGACCTTATCAGATAAGATGCCACCCATTCAATAGTTTGTATCTGAGAAGTTTAACATCACAAACCTCGCTAGAAGCAGCAATAGGAAGTCTAGTTTCTTGAGAGACTTGCAAAGCATTTGAACTAGCATCAGATCCATGGGCCATGCCATATCCCCTTTGAGTATTGTGAGGAACTTCAAGCTGATACTGCTGGCTACCCTGTGTGGGCACCGTCAACTGCCCACTCTGAGAAGGAAATGAAAAGTCAGATGCAGGCCGAGAAGAAATTCCACCTTGCTGGGGCAGATTTAAAGGAGCATCTCTAATTTGAGTTCCACCAAGAACAGCTTGCACAGAGTTTCCAGTAGCATTGGATGCACTTGTGTAAGATTGGAAGTGTGGCACAAGTTGAGAATGGGTGTTAAATTGATGTGTTGGCTGTTGAAATGAATGACCCGTTTGATCATGGACTTCAAGATCATGTTTCCATCCTTGTGCTGGAACTCCTGTATCAGGTGCAACAGATTGCGGTTGAGTCATCATGGCAGTAGAGCCCAATGGCTGCTGGTCATTTATGGAAGCCGATGGCTGACTTTTTGGAGGTAGTAAAGATGTTAGAGCAGCAATGAGATCAGGAGTTAAAGCCACACCGGCCTGAGATAATGGTGCAGTACCAGTGGGTGCATATTCTTGAGGAGCAGAACTTAATGAAGGGGGCTCACTAGTAGTTGGCACATATGGTCTTTGAGCATATTTTGACTCCTCATGAAAACTCTTATTATAATCCCCCTGCAGAATATTTTCCTCATTTTGGGGCATTAGGCTGTATTTTGGCTGTGGAGAAACCAGTTGTCTATCAACATTGGGCTGTGAAGGAACCAATTGCCTATCAATGTTGGGCTGTTGAGGAGGAACCAGTTGTCTATCAATGTAAAGGGGTGAAGGAACAGGCTGATGATTTTGTTGTTGGACCGCTGCACCAACAGGGACTTGTGGCAACCTAAGAACCACACCATAAAGTCGTTCTGGGCCCGCAAAATTAAGGATATTTGTGAGAAAGTCAGAAGGGGGCACAAGAAACAGCGTAGTTCCATCATCCAACTTCGCAACCCCAGCACGGTTTTTTTGACCAAGGTAGCGTAGAAATTCTGTGTAGGAAGCAAAATCTTCTTCACTATCAGGTAGAAAGAAAACAATGTCAAATCCATCTGCATCAGCATAATGCTTAGCAAGCAAATCCAACCCTGTCCTTGCTGAGCAATTCACGACATCAGGACTGCATTTCAGAAAAAGAATGATTACGATAAAGTCACTGAGAAAAAAAATTCTGTCATGCTTGCAGCATATTGACATATGCAAAATGCATGCTCATCAGGTGAAAGGTCATTTAGAATCAATTATTAGAGAGATACTACCAACTACTCAACAAGTCAAGTGTATTTGAATCAGGTGCAGAAGGCAAGATCCTTTTCCAATAAGCAAAATGGAGTTGAATTACTAAAAAGCAACAAATGCATGTATCTGCAATGCATAATCTACCTACACCAGAGAAAATATGTTTTCAACCAAGATCAATAACCAGCTTGTGTTTCCCACACCACCTAAGGCTACTGCAGTCACATTCACTGCTGACTGCACTTACCAAAACGATATATGTGAGAAATCAGGATATTGTTCCAGTTAAGTCTCTCCAAAGGGGCAACAATAGATGAATCCACCAATTTCCATGGGAATAAAGAAGAAAAGATTATCCTCTTGAACTTCATGAACAAACTATTCAAAATGCAAACCACCCAAAGCCACTGACGTTCCATGCCCAAAAGAGCAGTAAAAGATGATGCTCAACTATATCCAGAAACTTTACTCATAACGGAGATTGTCAAATTAATACACCTAACCATAGTGCCTCAAAACTAGAAAATCTATAGAGCATGTAAGACAATGGCAAAAGTTGTACATGACCACTAGCTCTTCAGAGTTCTTAGCAAATATCACAAGCAGGTAACAATCCAACAGCCCAATTTTTCAAGACAAAACTCCTATCAACTAATTCATTTTCCAATATCAAGGCAGAACAGCTAACATGCTATCCATGTATTAGGAAAAATCATAGAACAAGATGACTACTCAAATGGAAAATTGTATACTTACAGCTCAGAATCAATTCCTCTTCCAATAGGTACACAGCGAGCATGGCATACAGGAGTTCCACCCTTAGCAATAACACCACGCCAAATAAAATCTTCATCTGGACGACTCACAATAGGAGCTCCACTTGCCATCCTTGTGTCTGCAGGAACACGTACATTCTTCCCTTGGGCATTTGCTAGATGTCCACCAGGTTCAAGCTGAGATCCACTGTATACTTGATCTGATCCCATTCCATATTCATCTACCTTTCTTGATGGAAAAGGTACATCATCAATCGTCAGAGGGCCATCGACCCTTGGCCTTTTCAACTCTCTCGGAAATTGTTCTACGTCATACACGTCCCAACCAGTAGGCCTGGTTGATGACCTCACAGCAGTTGGGGGAGTAGGAAGGACACCAGGGGCTGGAGATGGCCTCCTCCAATTTCCAGCCAATGAATGCTTGGGGCTTCCATCCCTAAAACCATGAACAGCTGGTATATCATTAAATTCAGGCACAGATAGAAGTGGTTCTCGAGGACCAAAAGGCCTCATCATCATATTGGGTCCGAGAATACCATCAGGTGGGGGTCCATTAAAATTATTTGGCACAATGGGTCGACCATGGTTAAATATGTCCACCGAGGGAGCCCCATACGGACGTTCCTGAAAAAATATCTCAGGCTGAGGACCCTTGATACCAGGATAGAAGGGAGCCTGGTCTCTTCCTGGCGCCAGCTCGCTGCTTGAGAACATTATTGATATCCGGGGATCATTAAAAAGCCTGCCCTGCAGGCCCTCCTTAGCTCGGCGAGCTTCATCTACACTCCGGAACTCCACAAAGGAGTAATGGCGAGACGGAAAGCTTTTTATTCTTTCTATCTCACCAAATAAAATCATTGCATTGTGCAACATCTGCTCATCAATTTGGACAGAAGGTGGATAGCCTACCCATAAAACTTTGCTGGGTTGGCCTTCTCTCCGTCCACTTGAGGGTAAGGATGGCTGCAACAATCACATAAATAAATCTGAATATAATGATAAAGAGAAAATATAGTCAATGAATGAAAGTAAATACAAGAGTCACCATAAAAGGGATTGTGTCAATTTGGTCAAGTGTCATTATCATATCACAATAGTCTTGGAGCAAACCTGAATTCAGACAAATCTGTGGCACCAGACTAGTGACAAGAAGCACTAAAAGGTATCATCACGTCAATGAGAATGACTAAATATTCATGCTTTAGTTTTATGGTGTGAGATATCACAAGTTATAGAAGAACACAACTGATATTGATGAAAGTGAAGAAGACTAGAGAACTTAATATCACTATAACAAACATATTCATGCTTTAGTTTTATGGTATGAGATATCACAAGTTATAGAAGAACACAACTGATATTGATGAAAGTGAAGAAGACTAGAGAACTTAATATCACTATAACAAACATGGCATATTGTATCTCAAAGAGTAGCAATCAGAAGGGATTATCCCCTGATACTTAAAATGGAGATGAAGAGTTAGTGATAAAAACTTCTTTTCCAATGGCATAAATCAGTAGAGCGGTTGAGATTGCCGAGATTCTGTGGACATGACAATAATGATGCAGCATGTTGTGACAATAGCACTAGGAGGATTCCATAAGATGTTGGGGCACTAAGGTTTAAGCAACATGGAGCTTTCAAGCCCTATCAGAGGTAGAAATTCTGTCTTCCAATTCTCTTTCCCGGGGGAAGGGGGGGAATCCATGTTGCAAAATAACTTTAAATGATTCTCAAAATTTGTGCATGAGTCCTATTTTAGGTGGGTCTTCTTGTAACGAACATGGTCATCCAGTCTCAGCATCATACTGACATTAGCTGGAAACCATACTTGCTCCAACAACCATGATGACACTTTGTGTTTTATGGGTAATCCTAGCTTAGCTTTAACCCCAAAGGGTAAGAAGGATAGCTGGGAACAATCGGTTCCCAATACAAAGATTTGAGGCTACTTGAGCGTAGCATTACACCCACAGAAGTCATCCCTGTTCATTTGGTCTATGTCACTAAGAGGAAAAAAGAGTGAAAAGGTGAGCGAAGATGAGGGATTTGTAGAGCCTCATTAAAAATAGTTCAGGGGACCAATGAAAGTGCTTGGTTGAAACGTTAGGGAATTAGGAGATAAAGGAAAAGACAGAAGGTTCGAGATACCATTCGTATAGCTGAACATGACATAGTGTTTATTCACGAGACTAAGTTGGAGGAGGTGGATGCTGGCTGACTAATTCCATTTGGGAGTCTAGGTTCAAGAATTGGAAATGTCTTTCCTCTTATGGTTCTTTGGGCAGGATAGTTATCACTTGTTATGTTGGAATCTTTCACTGGATTGACAGTCTTCATGATTCCTTTTCTTTATCCATTCTGTTTCAGTTTAGAGGTCTCCATTGCTGGTTCACATCTATATATGGCCCAAACATGCCTAGAGCATGCCCTTGTTTTGGGAAGACTTTTATGGCGTTTTTGGTTTGTGTTCCCCTAACTGGTGCCTGGGAGGGGATTTTAATGTGGTTGGATTCCCTACAGAGAAGCTTAATGGTACTAGGACCACCATCAGCATGTTGGATTTTTATCTTTCATTAGCGAGTGTGAATTGTAGGATATACCTCTATCCAATACTCCATTAAGTTGGTTAGTCCCTGGAGAACATAAAGCTGCTTCTCGATTGATTGACTTTTTTTTGTGTGGTTCTAAAGATTTGGAGTCTCATTTCCCTAATTGGAGGCAGGAGACTTACTAGAATCATTTCAGATCATTTTCCTATTATGTTGGGAGTCTAATCGCCTCAAAGTGGGGTCCTACACCCTTTAGATTTGAAAACACGTGGTTGTGTCCTAGAGACCTTCGGAGAGTGGTGAAGTTGTGACGAGGTATTGATATAACAAGTTAAGAGGGGTTTAAATTTATAAGAAAATTGAAGAAATTAAAAACAATCCCTCAAGATTTAGACTATGGAGATTTTTTGGTGATATTAGAGATCAGAAAAGTGGCATTCTTCAGGATATTGAAGAGATTGATATCATGTAAGTTGAGGGAGGAGATTTGACCAGTAATCTTTCTAGCCGTAAAGAGAATCACAGAAATGATCTTGAGGAGCCTATCCTTAACGAGGTTAGTTGGCATAAAAAAAACTCGCATGGGTTTGAGCGGAGGGCTGGAATACTAGGTTTTTCATTAAGTGGCCAATGCTAGGAGGCAAAAGAGTTTTATACCAGAATTAGAAGATGTTGAGGGTAATGTGATCATTGGTTCTGCCTCTATTGAGGAAGCTATCACGAGCCATGTTGAGGGTAATGTGACCATTGGTTCTGCCTCTATTGAGGAAGCTATCACGAGCTTTCCTAGGAATTTATATTCCAAGGAGGATAGGGCTTCCCCATCATCAAAGGATTTTTTTAGAGTCTCTGATGAATTTTATATGAAATGGGTGGAGTGCAAGCGTTTGAATTCCATGTAACTAAAAAATATGCTAATTAAAGGTGAGGGATTTAGACCTAGCAGCTCCACAACTAATCTTTATTGTATTGTGGCTAAAATTTTAGTCAATAAATTATATATGGCGTTAGAGGAGATGATTTCCTCTAACTAGAGAGGTTTATCAGAGGTAGATTTTAGATGTTGCCCTTGTGGCTAATGAGGTTGTAGATTTAGAACCCCCCCCCCCCCAAAAAAAAAAAACCTTGAATTGTTGTCTTGAAATTAGTCTTTGAGAAACCTTATCATTGGTTAGTTGGAGCTTCTTAAATAATGTGATAGAGAAAAAGGTGTTTGGAAGTTGGAGACAATGGATTAAATGGTGTTTGAGTTCAATTTGCTTCTCTGTCATTATTAATGGAGAGCTGAAAACTCAATTTTCAATATCGCATGGACAAAGACAAGCAGATCCATTTCTCCTTTTGGTTTTTACTCTTGTAGTTGATCCTTTGTGTAGAATGATTAAGGTAGCGATTCATGCTAATATATATATATATTGATCTTGGAGTAGAGAGTGACAATGTTTATCTGTTGCTTCTTCACTTTGCAAATGATACTTTTCTCTTTTTTAAAGATGATAGTGTGGGTTTTTGGGAAATGATTGCTCTTCTTAATATTTTTTGAGAGAATTTTGGATTTAAAATCAATATATCTAAGAATGAGCTTCTTGGCATAAATGTTTCTACAAGATTCTTGATCATTTGGCAAGTATTAGTAATTGTTTGAAGGAGTGACCTACTTGCTATCTAGGGGTTCCCTTGGGAGATAATTCCAAGTGTTCGGTTTTTGAAGCCTGTTGTGGAATAAAATTCCGTACAGCCGGATTGAAAGAGAGCTTATTTTACCTTAGGCAGGCATATTACCCTTATCCTTGCTTGTCTATCTATTATACCCCTGTATTTTCTATCCATTTTTAGGATTTTGGTTACGATAGAAAATAAGGTTGAGGTAGATGAGAGATTTTCTTTGCTCTCAGAGTAGACTGACTAAGAAAGAACATTTGGTTAGTTGAGATCAAGGTATGTAAACGCAAAGTTGAGGATGGGTTAGGTCTTGGTAATGCAGTATTCAAAAACATCCCTTTGGCAAGCAATGACTTTAGAGAGCAAGCAAGGTCTTCTGCAAAATGGGTGGGATGCCAACGCTGGAGTTAGAATTTACATTTGCAATCATTGAAAATTTATTTTTCTTATATACACTTTGCTTCCTTTTGTGTCATTTAAGGTAGGTAGTGGTTCTTATGTGTTTTTTCCCCCCTTTCCTTTTTTTTTTAGGACTCATAGATTGTGGACTTGCATGTATCCGTTTCCATCCCTCATCTTTATTGGTTATCCAGACTTCAATTTACTCCTATAAAAAATTTTTATATTAGGGAGGGGCATTCATCTTCTTGGAACTTCTTTTTTTTTCTTTTTTTTTTTAAAAAGGAATTTTAACTATAAAAAACTTTTGAATTTTCTTCTTTGATTTCTCTCTTTCAGGGTAATGGACCTTCTCCTCATATTCCTAACACTAGGATTTGCAGGTCTTGATTCTTCAAGAGTTTTTACATGTAGATCTCTCTTTCATTATCTCCTTAGTTTTGCTCAATCCTCCTTTTCAATTAAACAATTTTATTTAGAAAGTAAAACTTCTTACCAAGGTTAAAAATTTTATTTAGTCCATGGAGCTTAATAAAATTTACCAATGATCTTCTTAAAAAAGGAAACCTTATAAAGCCAACTCCCAAGATATGTGTCATGTGCTACAATAATGCTAAAAATAGATATCACTTATTTTTACATTGTTCTTCTATGATGGAGATGTGGAACCAACTTTTTATTGTTTGGGACAATTCTTTGGTTTACCCAGGGGAATTCCTGATTTGCTAGCAAAAATTTAGAAATTTTGGATGGAAGAAAGATACTCAACTGCTTTGAAAATGCGTACTTTTGGCTATGCCATGTACTTGGAGACAGCATAAGACTAGAATATTCAGCAATTAAAACTATTGAAATTTCTTTATCACAGGACAAAATTGTCTTTTATACTTCCCTCACATTTCGGAGATTTATAAGATTATATTCTAGAGGTTTTGAAGAAAGACTGGAGAGCAATTGTATGTTATCTCCTGTAATGTTTTGATTTGTTCTTTTTTTATGAGGATCTTCATACTTAGGGGACGTTGTACTTTCCTTCATACATCTAATATATTTTTCTTTTTCTATCAAATAAAAAAAAGGGAGAGAAAGAGAGAGAGTACCCAAAAAGAAAAAGTATAGAAAAATAGTAAGAGATATATCAACTGGACAAGGTATAAAATCTCTTAAATCATGTCCCTCCCCTGAAAACTCCATCAGTGCAATGCCAGACTCATCCCCCTGATACTTAAATAAATAAATAAATAAATATATAAATCTACATATTTTATCACTAAGAGATCCAAAATCATACCTGCTGTCGTTTAGGGCCAGAATGGCCAGACTCGGAAAAACTTCTGAAAGAACCTGGAGGTGCCCACAATAAGTCAGGACCCATGCTTCTGTTTGGAAAGTGACCATCCTTTGCATCATGCTCATGCCATTGCTCCTGCTCACAGAAGAGGATCTCAACTAAATCACCAAGGTCCAAACTCAAAACAGGAATTCAAGAGTTGCTCTATGGTTTTTCTTCACCATCTCCCGACTATGACAATGTGGTCCGAGTGTTTGTTCTACCTCTACTGTTTAGACTAAGAACAGAGACAGAAACTACCTTAAACAACAAAGGGCCCTAACTTGTTAGCTAAACATGACCACGAAAGCACTAGGGGATCAGCATGCAAATCCAATAAAACCCCCAACCCACCACACTAACATCCAAAGACCAACCTCTCAGAAATCCCATTATTAACCTCAAGGTAGTAAGTAAAAGATCATAAGACAAAGCAAATATGAAATAAGCATTTAGAATGGATATCAAGACAAATTAATTGGCATATAGCACATTAGAGAAAAAATCATGGAAAACAAGGGGCAACTACAAACAAACACATATGCCATTAAATTGAGTGAATAATAATAATACAACAATGATGTTATAAATATTAATAATAGCGTTTTGAGGCTCATCTAGTACAACAGTTACTAGGCAAACAGTTTGACAAAACAAGGAACACCAAAAGAGGGAAAGAAAAAGGGAACATCTCTCAAAATCAGACAAAAAGGACTTACTCTTCGTGAGGGTTGTGATCTCAGATAATCAACACGAATCTGGTCACCACCTATCCGCTTTCCATTCATGCTTTTCATTGCTTGGGATGCATCCTCCAATCTAAAGTAGTCAACAAATGCTGTATTTCGGTCCCTAAGGAATTTAAAGTCCTCAATTTTTCCAAACCTCAGAAACTCCTCTTCTAATTTTTCTTTAGTAACTGAAGGCCCAAAACCACCCACCCACAAGTGTTTAGATTGTTTAGCCTGCATACGAGACTAAATTAGATTTCTAAGAAAGCAAATAGTGAGATCATTATGTTAACATAATACCAATGCAAATTACAGATCCCTCCTTCTGGCTTAGCAATTTATTCGATCAACTCAATACTTGAGTTTACATCTTTTGGGCCTTTATATTGGTACAGCACACATCCATACCCACCAATATAAGAAGATAAATTTAACTAATTTTGTGATAAAGAAGAAGCTTTGCTGCAAGCACCTTTTATGAGTCTATTACATATTATATGCTGTTTAGCAAGAACGATCCTGGGAACTCATTTGGGTCAACTATGTATCAGCAGAGAGAAAAACTCTTCAACACATAGCTCACAACTTTACATTGTTAATTACATTTAAAAGAGAACAAAATCTCCTTTTGATAACACCATACAACCTGACTGAGTTAAACTTTTGTGATTTTGTAGGAAAGGCTTGTCAGAATTTGGTTGTCAGAAAACGATAATTTGCTTATCTCCTAATTGTGAAATTCATTAAGTTATGCCAAAGAATGCAATAGAAAGGTAAGAAACCTATGCTCAATGAATAATGAGCAGGTTAACGTAGAGATTAACTCATGTGAATTGATGGACTCGAGTTTTCTAGAAATCATATAAGAACTCGTTATAAGTGAATTGGGGGATCAACAGGTTAAAGTAGAGATTAACTCGTGAATCGATGTACCAAGGACAAGAATTTCTTGCATAGTGGTTAAATAGAAACAAGAGAACACTCTTCAAAGGTTTCTTCCTTTTGATGAGCATTCCCCATCCTTTTATCTATATTTTTATTCATTTTGATAGAAAAGAGAATAAATATATACAAACTAAAATCTAAACAAAGCACCAAGGCAATGCCAAAGAAGAAAAATCCCTTGTCTTTTCAATGTTTTCAATTGAGTCGTCCGACGAACACAATAGATTTTGAAAAAAGGTAACACCAAAAACACACACACTCCTGCAAAATTAGTCAAATTCTTAAAAATTTCTAGAATCTTTAATTCTTTTAAATTTTTAAATTCTCTATGCATATTACTTTTAAATAGCAGCTATTCTGATGCAATTTTTTCCTTGTTACAAGATGTAAAAAGAAAAATCATATGATTTGATGTCCTTTTCTCAATAGAAAATATTTAAATGCAGTAAATTGTAAGAACTCGGTGATTTCCCTTTCAAGTGTAATTAGCCTCTTCAAAAACCTTCCATTTGTTGAGGAATGTTAGGGAAAGGAACCTACTTTCTTCCTTTCTTCTTATCTTGATGATTGATGCAATTGTGATATTATTTCTTTTGATTCACCTGGTAAATTTCTGAGGGTGGGAGAACTCGAGACTTTGAAAATTTTTGCTTAATTCTTATCTATAAATTGAAATATGAATCTATATGTGATATTAGTTCCAAACAAACCCTATGTGCAAATATGAACCAAAACAGATAAGTCATTGTCCTTTGAACATAAGCATTGTGTTTAAGATGTTTGATTAGATATCATTATGCACACAACCCCCACAATCCCCATTTAATTGGAAAAAAAAAAGGTTCACTCGGTGTGCTCCCCGACTTAATGTGGGGCTAGAGAGAGGGTGAACGTATATGTTTACAGTTTTCCTCTTGCATTTTTGCAAGAAACCAATTTTCACGCCTTGAGCTTGTGACTTTGGGATCACCGAAGAAGCAACTCCACCGTTGCGCCAACCTTCATCCTCTTGGAGACCAAACTAAAATAAAATAAAAAAATAAAAATAAAAATTCCTCACTTGTATTACAAATACAAGCCAGTTCATCCAAAATGTCAGGGTTAGGTTATATGTGCTCTTGGCTGTTTTCGAACTTAAATCCCCCCAAAACACACATTAACTTAAGCCCATTGTACACATTCATAACTGACTCACATGTTATCCCTTTATCTTTGAGAACAAAAATCACAATTGGTTGCTAATGCATCTAATGTCAGGCTGAAAGTGTCAATTCTGTAATAGAAGATAAATACATTATGTGAGCAGTATTTTATTGTTTTTTTAAACTTCCATTGCATTTCATACTCACTAAATCCTCTAAGTATATTCCATAATTTATTATTAGTTTCTAGATAAGTATCTACAAAATTTTGAAAATATCCTACTCATTTTCTATCTCCTAATATTATCTGCCAACAAATTCATTTTTTAACATAAGTACAAGTTAAATTGTAGAATCTATGAGCGGTTCTCCTTCGTTAGAGATAAGAATGGCGCAAGAGATAATGGAGTTCAAGAAACTGAAAAGAATCACTATGAAATTTGAAAAATTCCAACAAGAACTGCATTGAAAGACAATGAAAAAGTCCAATGTCCAAAACAATTACACAAACAGTCCAACGTAACATTAAATCCGAAATTAAAGATAGAAAGAACACGAAGATCAGAACAAACCGGTCTGGCAAACTCAATCTTTATAGAGTTTCCACGAAGAAGAGCTCCTTGGAGAGCATCTTTAGCAGCCCTAGCATCCTCCATGCGCTTGAAGTAGACGAATGCATAACTCCGAGACGAGTACGAGGTTATGCTGTCCAAAGCCCCGTACTTTCCGAACAACTCCATCAAATCCGAATCGGTCACGTCCGCCGTCAAATTCCCAACCCAGAGATTGTTGGAAGGGACCTCCGCCCCGTCAGAATCCTTCTGACTTTGCTTCTGATCCATTTGCCTTGCTAATTTGTTAATCGGAGCCATCGATTGAGGAAAACAATTATGGGCAGATGGAAGAAAACCCTAGGAAAATTGAGAGGAAGAGGATGGTATCAAGGGTCCGATTGATTACTGGAAGGAGGAAGAGGACTCAATCGGGCGGAATTCGAGGGGAGATGATGTAAAGAGGAAGAAAACCCTAGGCGAGAGAGAGAGAGAAATAGACAAGTACGAGAGACAGAGAGTGAAAGGTCCGGAAGGATAAGCGAGGGATTGTTGGTGAAAGGGATTTAGGGATTTTATACGGAGGGTTGGCGTGGGGGGGAATTTTATTCTTTTTTCCACCTTTTTTTTTTCTTTTTAATGGAAAAAATTAAAAAATATATATATTTATTTATATTTATATTAGTTTGAAGTGTTTCTGGTTCACGAAATTTCTTTAAACTAATGTTTACTCACTTCCAAAATGTCTCAATATACAAAATTAATTAATATTTATATAAAAATCATTATACTTTTTTATATTTACATATTTTTTATATTTAATTAATTATTTATTTATTTGAATTTTTATGTTAGGTTTTATAATTAATAATTATTATTTTAGATTTTTATTATAAAATAAGATTATTCTATTATTTTATCAAATAAATAATATTTACATAAAAATTCTAATATTTTCATATAATTATTCCATTTTCGTATAACCCAGATCTCTTTGATATACTTTTTCTATTAATTAGATTTTAAATGGCTATTTTCCACTTGAAAATGAATATTTAAAAAAAAAATAAATTGTTATTTGTCACTATTAGGTTTTTTTTTTGCCTTTTTTATATAAATAATTTTTTTTCATTCATATTATCACAACTTATTTGAATGATTTATTGATTATTATCTATTTCTAGATTCTTTTTTATATTAGTTATTTATATATTTCAAAAAAATATATTTAAATTTAAAATGTTATTAGATATGACTTGGTTCATTATTCTTTATTATTATTATTTTTTTATATAGGTAGGTAAAATCTTCCTTTATACAATGTTACTTGTCACTATTTAGATTCTTTGTTTCTTCACCTTTTTGAATATGTAAAAATAACAATTTTACTATTTTTAGATTTTTAAATCTCTTCCTATATCAAGTAATTATAAAAGGAAACAATTTCATTAATAATATTTGTCCTCGTACGTTTGGATCACCAATAAAATTTATTGTGCTCCCAAACACCAAAAAAAAAAAAAAAAAAGAAATAAAAAGAAGAAAGATAATGGTTTTTCACAATTTTTTATATAATTTATTTCAATATATTTGACGAGTGAGATGCATTTAATGGGTGAGGAAATTATGTTATAATTTTGGTAAAATTTGACAAAAAATTCCTTTAATATAGACCATAATTGGTTTGTGATCGATAAAAATCGATTAAAATACGTTTTTACTCTATTAAAAAGATATTAGAGTACCATTGAATGATATATTTGTCTTTCTATATGAACTCCTGCCTATTTAAGGAGAGAAAATTTTGAAAGGAAAAAAAATTAAATTTTACCAATTTTATGACAAAAGATATTGGATATCATATATATATATAGAGAGAGAGAGAGAGAGAGAGAGAGAGAGAGAGAGAGAGAGAGTGATGGTTAAAGAGAACTGGTGAAAGAAGAGATTTTGAGATTTTGTAAGACCTAAGATTGGAGGTGGAAGTCCCATCTAATAATCTTTGTGTTTGGATTTTGGAATTAATGCTCTATGGAGATTATTGAGTCCTACACCTTTATCAATGAAATTAATAGAAAAATAAGTAAATAAATACTTGAGACTGAGAAAAATTAAAGTTAATAATTTTTAAACAAATTTTACAAATAAAATCATCGATTTTAACAAGCTTACGATTTAAAATTTTAAAATAATTAAATACTATCAAATACCAAAATAATTTCTTTTATAAAAAGATTTTATCAATACGCTATTAATTTATGATATTTACAACTAGACCGTTGTTTTACTAAAATATTAGCTTAATTTATCAAAGTGATCTCATTAGATTAACTTATTTGAAAACGCTAAAAAATAAAGAAAAAAGAGACCGATTAAAATTTAAAATATACAAAAATATATGAATTTGAATAAAGATAAACTAGTTTATTTAATAGTCACAAGTGTCAAAAGAAGTTGAGAAATCTCTTTTATGGGTAATAATAAAATCAAATATTAGATATATATAAAACTAACAAATGTATGCATGCAAGAAAAATATAAAGTTTTAATGGCAAAATTTTGAGTAAAAATTTTAGAAAACACCACCAATCAAACATCAAAAAAACCAAATGTTTTATCATATATGTCTAAGTGGTGATGAAATATTATATAAAAAAATAAAATTAAAAAATTAAAAATTAAAAAAAAAAAATGATCCACCTCTAAACATTGAGGGCAATATGAACAGATAAGTCCAAACCAGAAATGATAAATCTTTTTCTTTTCTTTTGCTGAGCATGTTGTAGCCTATTTCAATTCCAACAAGGTTGTGTTACAACATAAGATCAAATCTAGGAACAATCCATCCAAAACCATAACAACTAGAATGATGCAGAAGGAGAGAGAGAGAGACTCACATTGATGACAGACTGAAACCCTTAATTGCCAACAGAAGAGCAGATGAGATTGTTTTCGTGGAGCTTGAACTCAACAAAGAGATCACCTGTTCCCAGATCCACCTCTATATAGGGAGGACAATAATCTGAGTGAAAGATGACAGAGAAATCCAACCCACCAAATGATAAATTTTTAATTTTTTTCTCTTTCTATTGCTTAGCGTGTGATGGGGTATTTCATTTCAATTCTCTCATGGTTAACAACATTAAAAGAACAAGATTAAAAAAAAAAATCTAATCTAATCTAAGAACAAAATCAATCCAATATCATAACAGCAACAAAGACGTACAAGGCTGGAGAGAGAGAGAGAGAGAGAGAGAGTCAGTCACATTGAAGAAGACCGAATGAAAACCTCAAACCCACCAGATGAGATTGCTTGAAAACCCTAGAAAGCCATTTGAAAGAGTTCCCCCACCCCTCTCTCTCTCTCTCTCTCTCTCTCTCCGCCTTGCAAATTTATGAGAACGGAGGGGGGCTTATTTATAGCAGATGGGATTAACCTTGGTAACGTTGTCCCTTTCATGAAACCCTTGAATTTCATTTTTCTTCACTAATATTCAATTTTTCCTTTTTCCCCCTTACAACTAAAGGTTTATATGGTTACATCAATTTTAAGTATAAATATGGTTCATGAAGAATATAAGTTTTAATGTTTTAACTATCTATATTGCTATTTGCAATCTAGCGGTACAGAATTTTAGAACAATTTGCGTGTTTTTTAATCATTATTTGTTTATACCAGTATTTATAAAACAGTTACCGTTATTTCTCTACAAATTGAATAGTTTTCCTAATATTTAAACTACGATCTCTATGTGGTGCTCATAAGGGTAACAACTATTTCTCTATTTTAAGTTGAATAATTCTTCTAGTACTTTAAACTATGACTTTCAGCCGATGCTCATAAAACAATTACCGTTATTTCTTAGTAAAATTAAAGAAAATAGCAAATAATAATCTATTATATCTTCACTAATCCAATACCAAAACAAATTCATTATCAACATTCTTTTAGTCAATTATGAATATTGTTAAATGCTTGATATTTAGGTTGACGGGTCTTCATCTCTTTGTATGAAAAAGACCATTTTAAAGCATATATTTTACGATAAGTAGAAAATTTTATAGTGGAAGTATAGAGAGACCGGTTGTGAAAATGATCTTAATATTGTCATATTTTGAAAAAAAAAATAATTCCACACAATTATATTGTATGATATTTGAAGGAAATTTATGATTCTTTTGAATCACCAAAATCTTATTTAAACCATAAGATCAAGCCACTTTATCAAATTTTCTTATGATAAATAAGTAATTATGCAAGAGAATTGAAAAATCAAAGGTCAAGCATTTAATTATAATTCAATTCTATCCTAGATCTTTGTTTCATATTACACAATTTGTACTTTATATCTCAACTATTACGATGTTTTCTTTTTAAAAAAAAATTGAATCAATTATCATAGTCATACAAATGCATCTCAACAGATCTCTCCTAACCAAAATGAGAAAAAATAATAAAAAATTTATTTCCTTAGACAATACTAAGCTAGATTATTTGTCTAATCAACTTACTACAAATAAAATTATATACTTACCCATTATTTAAAAAATATTTGATTTATTACATATTAGTAAATTATACATAAGAAAAAGAATGAAATTATTGAAAATCTAAATTCTCATTTATAGTAATCATTTTTTTACGACTGAAAATAAAATGAGAAGCTTATGCTAATACGATGTATGATTTTGTTGTTCAAAGAATGATAAAAATAGTTATTTGCGACCGGTTTCTTTATCATTTTTCATATGAAAATAGAATTTTTTGGGTTAAAATTATTATTCGTCACTATTAAGGTTTATTTTTTGGTCCTTTTTATGTAAATACTTTTTATTAATACTGATAGAAATTACCACTAAGATTCATTGTTTATTTACTTATCTCTAGGTTCATCCTTTTTTTTTTTTAATTTACCTTTTTCTATATGTAAATAATATTAGAATCTTTATTATTGCAATGCTACCGGTCACTATATAGATTCATCGTTTTGTCCCTTTTTTAATATGTAGAAATTAGAAATTCCTTTTTTTTTTTTAATTTTTAAATCTCTTAATGTTAAATAATCAATGGTAAAACAATGCAATTTCATTAATGATTCATTGTTTCTTCCTCTAATGGGTTGGATTAAGGTTTGTGATAGTGAAAATTGATTTAAATACATTTTTATTTGTTGCTATTACGATACTATCCTTCTTATAGGCATTAAGAGGTCATTACTCATTAGACAACCATTGAAGGATATATTTGTCTTTCCACATGAATTCTTACCTATTCAAAGAGAAAAATCTAGAGGGGAAAACTAAAATTACCATTTGTTATAAATATAGATATGTAAGAAATAATTATGAAAAAGGCCCCAATAAATTCAAATTCTGCCTATGACGAAAATGATGAAAAAAAAGAAAAAAAAAAATTGGCATTTTTGGAAAATAATAATCATTTTGCTAGATTGATGATTTACTCTTTTACAAAATAACTGAAGCATCCTTAAAATAATTCAAAAATAAAATTAAACTATTTAATAGTAAAACGACCATGGTGTCTCACTCAACTCTCACACAGATTAAATTGACCATAGTGATAGATAATTGCTTGATCGATCAAAATTATTCTCGCCTAATTATTATCGGTGTCTGTAAGATGTTATATTAGATTCAAAATTTTGGGATATTTTTTTTCTTATGTTATGTTTTTGCAAGTTATCTCAATCCTTTTCTTTTTCAGGGAAAAGAAAGTTTTGAGAGAGAGAGAGAGAGAGTATAGGTGAAGGGCAATGTATGAGGTTGGTGAAAGAGATTTGGAGATTTTGTACTGAGAGAGAGGTGGACAAAAATGCTCAATAAATTTCCTCTCTTATCTTTGAGTTTTTGATAGACAAGTGCATGAAAGGATAGGTTTTTACCTGTTATAAAGCAAGGGATGTGTTTGTAAAATATATTCATTGTTATGACCCAATTTTGTGATTATTCAAAATTAAAGACCCATATTAGTACAGGTCTAGGGATGTATCTGTTATAATCAAATTTTGTGATCCTTTAAATAACAGATATATATTTTATTAGTAAGTCAAGAGATGTGACCCTGTGAAAGGGTAGATTTCAGAACATTCAGTCTCTCTCTCTCTCTCTCTCTCTCTCTCTCTCTCTCAACCTTTATTTTTCAAAATTCCCTCAGAAAACTCCTAAGAAAATTGGATTATACCTTTGATGATAAGAATGAAAATTTTCAAAATGAAACAAAAATTCCAACAACGAGAATATTTGTTGTCAAAATCAGTGGTCAGTCAAGTATGTATGTTAAATAAATAATAATATTTACTAGTGACGATGAAAATATTAAAATAATATTATCTTTTACCTGACCACATTCGCACGTATCATGTGTCACGTGTCAAATCTTTTGTTATTCGTTGCCAAATTAAAAAAAAAAATTGTTATTAAAATTGCCAAATTTTATTTTCATCGCTTGGTTCCCTCCAAATAATAAATTTGAATATTACCTCATGTATTACCCTCTATATACCAAAACTTTCCATTTTTGTTTTTCCCTTCCAAACTCTTTTGGGTGGAATGTTCTGTTAATCCATCCCATTAATCAAAAATCTTAAATTTGAACTTTGAGAAAGAAAAACAAAATTTGAAAGAGTTAATCATTTAATGAATCCTATAATATTTAGATCAGATTAATCGAATCAAATTCAAATACCGATTTTTCTCGTCCATCCTTGGGTTGGCAAGCAAATTGGACCTCGTAGGCCCAATTACATATGTAGGACACTTTTCTCATCCTATTTGTTAGACCCAATAAGCCTAATACGTCGTGTAATGCTAATGCATCAATCTCTTCTCTCAAATCAACATGACGCCAACGCTTTGCCGATCCGATCTTGGATTCCTCCTGATTTTATTGTTAAGAATAGAAAAAAGGATTTTTTATTTATTTATTATAATAAAAATCAAAATTTAAATCATGAAATTAAAAAAAGAGATTATTACCATTGGACTATCCCCTTGAAAACAAAAAAATAGAGTTTACCAACTTGGTAATTAATTTGAATTGGATTAATCGGGATCAATAAAATGATTATCAGATATCAGTCCATCATGCATAAAAAAAAATCAAGTAGCAATTGTCTAGAGAATCAAATAAAATTTGGGTAAGTCATAAATAAATTCATATGTTTTACTTCCAATTACTCTTTGGTACTTTAATTTTTAAAAAATACAATTTAATATTCGAACTCAGCAATTCAAATTTTACAAAGAAAATTTTATTATCATTATTTCAATTTTTCAAATCAAATTCCACACAAAATTCTGTCAAACTTGATGCGAAATTCTCCAGGATATTACATAATCTAATACAAACCCCAACAATATTGTTGATTTGGTACATTCAGAGGCCCAGAATACAGGCAAATCTCATTGATTTAGTGTTCTATAATTGTTCCACTTGGTCGCTTCATATCGGGATGTGAAAAGAAAGTGATTTATATATAATATATATGTTGATCTGATAACTACGAGTTTAAATATTTACAAAAGCAAAACATATTTTTACCTTTTGCAAAGTAAATTAATATTTAAATCATTTTATTAATCTCTATAAAAATAGCAAAACATATCCTCACCATTCACCGTGAGCAACTTTTTTGAGAGATGAATTCAAGGGTGGTTATTTGATCTCTATGAATAATTTCAAGTCATGAGAAGAGGACACAATAGCACTTGTTGCATTTTACTAATGATTTGTGGGTGCAACGATCGGGCACTAGATCCCGTTAATCAAGATTTTGAATTCAAATATTGAAAATAAAAAGGCAGATATTAAGAGAACTAATCCCTTAATAGGTCATACAGTATTCGGTATTCGGTCGGATTAATATCCACTTATAGCCAAAAAAGGAAAAAAAAGTTACTAGCGCTTGTCGCATTCTACAATTATTGAGTTTGTAAGTACACTTGACACTTTAGACACAAAGTAGTATTAAAGGATAATACGTTGCCATTCCTATTCTGCCTTAAGAGAGAGTGGTAAAAAAGGAACATATAGCGATGCGAGAGAGAGGAGAAGAAGAATGTGCACCAGCCAACGACTCCTCATTCTTAGGAGCTGGCAGAAGAAGTCCAAACAGTGAGATCAGAGTGGACATCGAGGAGGACTCTGCTACTGTCAATGCTACCATCAAAGATTCAGAATCGTCAGGATCAGATGCTCGTGTTGTGTCTTTGTGGGTCATCTACAAGGTTTCCCAGAAACTAAAGCGTCTCGCCACCTTCTCCAGACACCCACCTCCAAGTCCAACTCACTATGACCGGACCCGATATGCAGTTGCTCATGCTCTCAGGGGTCTCAAATTTATCAGCCAGGAACGGGATGCGGACAATGGATGGTGCAACGTTGAGAAGAGATTCGACCAGCTTACTAAATCCACAAATGGCCTCCTACCCTGTTCACGTTTTTCTGAATGCATTGGTGAAGCCTAATTCTCTACACCTCATTCTCAATCAATAAATAAATAAATTTCTGGCTTTTCTACAAGAATTTGTAGTAACATAACAAAAACAGGAATGGCGGATTCGAAGGAGTTTGGCGAGGTTCTTTTTCAAGCACTTGCCAAGAAGCAAGGTATCAACGGAGACACCATAGACAAGGAGCAGCTAAAAGAGTTTTGGCAAGATATATGGGATGAGGAGTCGAGGCTTCAGACCTTTTTTAACATGTATGTAAATTGCATGGTAGATGTTGAAAATATTCAGTTTTTTTCCATCACCTCTTAACATAAATTAGGGGGTAAAATTGCAGGATTGATAAAGATGCAGATGGCAAAGTTACTAGGAAAGAAGTCAGAGAGGTATATCTACGAAAATTTTTGTGTTCAATCAGCATACTCTTCCTTCACTAGTAGTAAACTACTTGTTGCAGATAATCAGCCTCAGTGCTTCAGCCAACAAACTACGGCATATCTACAAAGAAGCTGATGAATATGCAAAATTGATCATGGAAGAGCTAGATCTAAAAAGACAAGGATACATCCTGGTAAAAAAAAGACAGTTTCACCAAAAGTAAAACTTCTTCGCACAATCAGGTGTTCTCTAAGAAGATTCCTCTGATACTCTTTCTGTGAGCAGGTACATGACCTTAAAGCGCTTTTGATGCAAACTTCAGATGCATCACATGGGGAAAATGGCCGAAATCTCAGTCAAATGCTTAGTAACAAACTTAAAGCTGCTACTCTGGTTAAGAATCCAATAACAAGCGCCAAGTACTTCATAGAAGACAACTGGAAGAAAATATGGATAATACTAGTATGGATTACAGTAATGGCAGGTCTTTTCTCTTACAAGTTCACGGAATTTCGACACAACGATGCATATCAGGTAATGGGGTACTGCCTTTGCATAGCCAAAGGTGCAGCCGAGACTCTTAAGTTGAACATGGCTCTGGTTTTGCTCCCAGTCTGCCGTAACACCATGACTTGGCTAAGGAATGGGAGCGAATTATCTCATATAATCCCTTTTGATCACAACCTAAAATTCCACCAAGTAATGTCTTTCTTTTTTTTTGGAAACTAAGCCATCATTGGTGTGTCTGTTATCTCTGACATGTCTTCTTTGCATAGATAATTGCTATGGGAATCGTAGTAGGAGTTGGATTGCACGCACTTTCTCATCTAGCATGTGATTACCCTCGGCTAATTCACGCGCGAAGGGACAAGTATGCACCTTTGGGACCTTTCTTTGGGAGACAGCCTTCAAATTACTGGTACTTTTTAGGGCAAGTCGAAAATGTTACTGGGATTTTAATGGTAGCATTGATGGCAGTGGCAATTTCTCTGGCTATGCCATGTTTGCGGAGAAATAGGCTGAAAATCCCCAAACCCTTTGACAAGCTCACTGGCTTCAATGCTTTCTGGTATTCTCACCACCTTTTTGTTCTTGTCTATGCACTGCTTATAGTTCACGGTGTTTGCCTTTATCTAACAAAGGAATGGTACCAAAAAACGGTCAGTCCACTTCCCTTTTCTAAGTCACTAAATTAAGAATTATGTAGTTAGTGTAAATACAAAGGATTTCTGCCTTGTGTTTTAGACTTGGATGTACTTGGTTTTCCCAATGATTCTCTATTCTGGCGAGAGGTTGATTAGGTTACTGAGATCCCACATCAAGCCTGTTCATATACTAAAGGTAAAAACGGAATGCCCTCATTTACTTTACTCCTACCCAAATATCTAGAAACATTAAGCCTAACTATTGTACTCATGGTTACTTTGAAGGTGGACACTGATCAGGTAGGCGTGGTAGTGCTTCACTTCTCGAAGCCTGATGGCTACAACTATAGGAGTGGACAATACATGTTTCTCAACTGCGACGCAGTTTCCCCATTTGAATGGTAAGCAATCAATGAGACTTCGCCTCCTCTATTTGATCATCCCTATTTTGACTTATGTTTCCATATCGAAACATCAAACAGGCACCCGTTTTCCATCACTTCAGCCCCAGCAGATGACTACCTGAGTGTTCATATTAGAACAGTTGGAGACTGGACAAATCAACTCAAAATTGTTTTCTCGAAGGTGCATTTCAGTTGTATTTTATTTCATTTAGAAATGCAAATGGTCTCATTTTCCACTTTATTTTGGATATAATATAGGAGAAAGTAAAAGAAAGTTTGCCAAGATTGTTAATTGATGGTCCATACGGAGCGCCAGCACAAGATTACAAGCAATATAAGGTGGTTTTGTTGGTGGGGTTAGGAATTGGGGCAACCCCAATGATAAGCATTGTAAAGGATATTGCTAATAATTTGAAGGTCATTGAAGAAGAAGAAGAAGAAGAAGAGAAGGATTGCAGCTTCATGACAAGGAGGGCATATTTCTATTGGGTTACAAAGGAGCCTAGCTCTTTTGAATGGTTCAAAGGGGTGATGAATGAGGTAGCAAAATTAAATGAAAAGGGAGTGGTAGAGTTGCACAATTATTGCACCAGCGTGCATGAAGAACATGATGCACGGTCTTGTTTCATTGCCATGCTTCAATCCATTAATCACATGAAGAAGGGCATTGACATTGTTTCAGGCACCTGTGTAAAGTCTCACTTTGCCAAGCCTAATTGGCAGGAAGTCTATGAACGCATCGCTCAACGTCACCCCAATGCTCTAGTTGGTAAACATCTACTTCTCTTCCGTTTTACTTTCTATGCAAATTGTGATTGATCATGCAAATAATAATTCATATATATGTAGGTGTGTTTTATTGTGGACCATCTAAAGCAGCGAAGGAGCTGAGAGAGTTAGCCTTAAAGTTCTCTCATGAGACTACAACCAAGTTTGATTTCCATAAAGAAAATTTCTGAGCAAAAAGCACAGAGCATATGCAGCCCTGGCTCCTGATGAGATTCCTGCCGCCTTTGTTGATCTTTCTTCAGCATCTTTGCTTGTTAATTATTTATGAGATGGAATAATGAGAAGGACTAGCACTCGCTAAAAGCTTGGCCTTTTTGGATAGGTGAGTTTGCATGAATAACGTGGTCATGCCCCTGTTGGCCTTACACACGTATAGTTGTTGCTTTTTAGAGGTCAGGTTGTGGTTGTGGTTGTAGAGGCAGTGGTTTGCGTTTCATATGATTGCCACAATAAAGGACTATTTGTTATATCCCCACCGTTTTCCTCCTTTTTGCTTTAATAATTTTATGAGATGGGACATTTTTCCTCTTTATGTGGAAAAAATCTAAATTTGCTGATCCCTTATGACTCTAAAGTGAGGTGAGCAGAGAGCATGTGAAATGCTAAAAAACAAAAGGGGTGTTCAATTTTCTTGACCCACTGTTTCATGGAGTAGAAAGCCTTTCGCATCAACACGAAAAATAAAATCAAATAATGTACTTAACTTTTTTTATGTAGTTTTGAATGATAAAAAATCTTAGAGATAAATGAACAAAATCATGGGGGTGCCTTTTGATTAGACCAAGAGAAATGTGGGTGTCCTTTTCTGTTAAAATCAGGATTTTCCTTTTTAACTGAAAACCCGACTAATTTGATTCAAACAATTATAATTCACTCTATCAACTCCTGTTTTTCTATTCTCTAAGTCAGAAACCCCAGCTCAACACCTTGATTAAGAAAGTTTATCTACAGACCATTGATAATTAAAGAAACATAATTACAGTCTACTTTTTCTGTTAAAAAAGAATAGGGAAGAAAGTAAAGCGAGAGAGGGAGGGGACCAACAACGAGCATGCTGATGTCAAGCATGAAAACAAATCTTCTATCCTCTAACTTTAATTTTTATCATTATTATTATTTTTTTTCCTTTGGGCAAAATCAGAAATATATGATCCACTTCAAGTCTTGATCAATTTTGATTAACATTTTTATCCTCAACAGGAAAGGAGGGTTTGCAAGCTCATTAGTAAGTCGAATTTATGGTCTAACATATGCAATGACATACATGAGGAGATTGATGGGGAAAACATAGCAGAACACTGAAACAGATAACCAGCACTGGCTTTTGATTGCCTCACATACAATACAAAAACAGGTGGGATTGATTGGGAAAAGCATAGCAGAACATTTGAGACTGATAACCAGCATTGGCCTTTGATTGCCTCAAACAATACAAAAACGTTGCCTCAGGATCAAAAAGCAAAGAATCCAACTACTGGCGACAAACAAGGCACATAAACCTGCAGGTACACACGAGAGACCTGCGTTAGGGATTGCCCCTGCACCCTGCTGCCATCGAAATGGAAGCTACAGCTTCAGTATCCAACCTCATTCTCATTCACAAGAGCATAAGTTTCACTTGGTTATTAGCTTCAGTAACTATCGATCCGATGTGTCAGCTTGAGCTGTATTTGAGTGGTTTGGGAACCATCTTAATGATACAACTGGAGAAGTGCAGTCATCTCTTGGCAAATCTGCTTCTCCTAATTCTTCTTGGTGGATATGGGGAAGTGCCTAAAAGGACTTCCTCCGGACTCTGCTCTTCATCATCTGATTCATCAGATCTCCATCTTAGCCCGTTTACATTCGCATCCTTAAAAATCTTATTTGCAGTGCTGAAAAATAGCAAAGTTGGTTGACGGGGGAAAATAAAAAAGGCAAAGGTCTAACAACTAAACTAAAACTTGACCTTACAAGCATAGAGGAGAGCAAGCTGGTGGAAATATTTTACCTTAAAGAGATGTCCATTGGATCATCTGACGGAACTACTTTCCAAGGTTGATCTGATTGGATGGCTTTACTAGAGACGCTAGATTTAGGATCTTCAAACCTATCCTTGAACAAGCCACTATTGCTTCTGGGTGTGATTACTCGATTAGAGATGGGCTTGACAGAGTATGGAGTATTCGTCATATGTTCTGCAAATCCATTTTGCTCAATTTCCGGTGAGATGTTACCTCGTTGCCCATCCTTGGCATGACTATTATGGAGAATCTCTGATGTTCTGCCGACTCCTCTCATGGGTGAGAAAGTTTTTGGATTAACACGATGACCCATTGGAGTGGAAAAGTCATCAAAATTGAAGTTTTTATTAATGCCAGTTTGAGGTTTCTGTCCTCTTTCGGCATCAGCAAAGAATCTTCGCTTGAGAACAGATGGGGAGCTATCAAGTTTGGAGTCAGCATAGGAGTTGCTGACGAACCCACCAAGTTTAGATGAACTCAAAAATGGTGATTGTGTCGAGGAGATGGGATTGTTCGTCTGAACGGGCAAATCAATAGCCAAGGGGATCAATAGGCTGGTGGTGTTTGGTTCTTGTACCTTCAGAAGATGTATATTTTCAACCTTACTACCAGGAGACACAATCTTCCCCTGCGAATTTCCACTTCTTACTTCTTGTTTTTGGACTTTTGGTAGCAACTCTACGCACCTTTCCTATTTAAGGGGGGAAAAAAAGAGCAAAATAAATGAGCTAAAAATTTGATCAATTTCTCTTTACGCAGTATGGCCAGCACATGCATCATCCATTGAATAAGACAAATATCTCCATTTCATGACCTGCTGCAGACCAAAAACTAGTCTGATTTTTCATAAAAGAATTATAATATTTTTAAGAACATGTCAATAAAAAATGATTGTACTACCATCAGTACAAAATGTAGGAAAATGACCGGAATGAATAAGCAAAAACAAAGCGCTGGTGATTTGATCCTATGCCAACAGTTATCATATTTCTTCATTGATGAAATAAGGCAAAATAGAAAGTCTTGCTTACGATCCATGACAAGAGGCTAAAAGGCTCACTCAGTGCACAAAGTGCTCCCTAGCTTAGTGCAGGGGTAGGGGAAAGTAGACGTATATGTACGCAACCTTCCCCTTCCCCTTACATTTTGCAAAAAAACTGTTTCTACACCTCGAACCCGTGATCTTGAGGTCACCAAAGGATACGCTAAGGTTCGCCCTTATGAAAAGAGGCTAATATTAATATATTTTAATTTCTATATGGAAAATAGAGTTTTGGAACTAGAATACCACATAATAGACCCGGAATGAAAAGCAACTATAAAATCCAAAACTCATGGACAATCTAAAGTTGACTTCATCCCAAGGACACTGGCATAGTGAATAGGCTGAGGTCTTGATGCCCCACTTGCTTAGCATAATGAAAGTTCCATTACAAGTACGAGACTCTAAGGCCAGATGGCGTGAAATTTCTAATCGAAAAAAAAGGTTTACTACTCCCCCAGCACAAAATAAAAACACAAAAACCCAGCGCAATGCAGATTCATTTGTGGAAAGAAAAGAATGATTAAGTCGTTAAGTACGCACCACTAGTCCTGCTCTCCAGTGACTTGTTGATCTCATTCTATTTAAATCATCTTCACTAGCAAGGTTCCTTGAGATGAAGTCTTCCTCCAGGCTTTGGAGTCTTTGATCAACTTGGTGCGCCTCAACATAACGGTAACGCTGAAATAGAAGCCAAGAGACATTAACTGCAATGTGATGCCTAAAAACAACTATGCCAGAAGGATAGGCTTAAGGTTTACCATGATAGATATTGCCTAACGTTTCTATATAACATGTTGAAGCATGCATCCAAAGGCAAATATTAGCAGTGCCTATTTTTGGAGTTGTAAAAACAAATTATTGCTTACCATGCTAACCTCAACGCTATCATAATTGTGAGCTGAACAGTTTCATATGAAACATGATTTCTCAGTATTATTCTTACTTTCACTTCATTTTAAATCTTATAACCTAAGACACCAACTCATCATTCATCTTCTTGGTTACAGCCAAAACTTATTTTAGGAAAGGGCCATATCATTTGCCTGCTACAAGGCTGTAGCGTCATTTCTCTACTGGAATTCCACATCAAATTTTCCCAGTCCAAAGCCTTTCCATAGATAGGAACGGGGCTTCAGGGATAAGGTTACCTCAAACGCAAACATATATATACATACATACATATATATATACATACATATACATACATACATATATATATACATACATATATATATATATATATATATATATATATATAAACTATATATAAAATAAATATATATAATCTAGAAGCTAGAGGCTCAATCAGCATTTGCATGATTGAGTGAGATGGAGAAGTTCAGGCTCACCTGGAGATAGAACACAACAAGCAAGCTTCCAACTGTTGTTGAAGGGTTCTCAATAGCATAATCCAACAGGCACTTGTGGAGGTACTTCTCCTCCGCAGAATCCCAGGGTAACTCTATCATCCGATCCACCAAGTTCCTCCTAATACAAAGACAACATATCTCAGATACCAGAGTTTCTACCCAATCTGACCAAGTTAGACTCTCATCTCTGGAATCATTCGAGGTACCCCTGAATGCTCCATGCCTCAACTTTGGTTCCTTGACTCTTGTGCAGAGCATTCTTTGATGCATAAATGCTTCTGTCAGGAGTCCACACTCCACTCTCACTCTAACTGCAGTGACAGCCTCACCCAGTGAAATTAACTGTGCTCCACCATCTTTTCCAGACCACCGTAAAACCATGAGTGCGGCATCAGGGTTTTGCCTTTCTAACAGAACTTGTGCAATTTTAGGATGGGTTCCAGGACCTGAGATTTCTGGAAGAAGGCAGCAAGCTTCCTAAGCAATGAGAAGCACAAACAATGAGTACCACATAGTTGAGAACTCAAGTTGGAGAATTTCATAAAGATTTTCTAGTTGTTTCAAGATAAAATTCAGAGGCGAAGAGCCAAACATAGGTAATAGGATACAATTGAATAAATACAATTGAAACAATTATTTTAACACCATGCAAGACAGATATTAATGAAATAAGTAAAAGGAAATCCACTACTTGCTCAGGGCAACCAAAATCTCATGTGTGTGGTTGGGAGGGGAGGCTACAAACGCAGTACTTTAAAGGCAGCCAAGGAACTCAAACTGTAATGCAGAATTTCAGACTCCCGAGGTTCAAAAAAGATTGTCCAGTGCAGTGCATACAAATATTGAGTTACAGGTTGCCCAACAATGTCTCAGCAGAATCATGCAAAGACCTAATCATTAAATTCACAAACTATCCCTGAACATTCATTTTTATCAACAATCGATATAAGCTATCCATAATGAATTTCCGCTACTTTGTGAGGCTAATTTATTGAAATACCTCTCTCTCACTTTCAGACAACCAAAGAATTATCAACTACAAAGAAGTAATGAAGAACAATGACTACTGCCATTGACTTCAGAACTTGTCTTAAAGGTCAATAAAGTACAAGAAGCAAGACCATATGAAATAGAAATTTAATGCAGCAGCTTAAGCACTTTGCAGCTGCAGCTGAGAGAGAGAGAGAGAGAGAGAGAGAGAGAGAGAGAGGGCAACCGCAACACATAAGCCTTATTTTGTTCCATGTATACAAAACCCAGGAAAACTTCCACAATATCTTAGTTGTTTGGATGAATCACCAAGGCTGAGTAAATTATTATTGCAAATTTGTATCACAATAACCAGATTCACTTTCCATTGATAAGAAGCTATCAGTAACTTTGTTAACCATGAAAGGGGGGTTGGGGGTGATAAAGTTGCTAATGGAAAGAGGATTATTAAGGAGAGTTCAATTTGGGCAAAGGAAAGCATTCATAAACTGCAACCTAAAATTTTAAAGAAACATTTTTATAGCCTTTGGCGGTCAGGACATTTTGGTAGCACCATCTTTAGAAGAGGCTAAGAGAGATCCAAAGTATCCTTTTAGTTGAGGGTATTGTGTCTTTCAGTTTGTCTCCTTTGTTGTACATAGGGGATACATTATCCTCATCCTTTCCTATTTGTTTATTCTTCTTCTAATATTATAACTTTCTTTCATATAAAATAAATTTAGAAAGAAACTACATTGGAAAACAAGCATCTGCAGAATCATAATAATAACATCAGAAGTACCACATGCTCTATGACCAGGGTGCAGAAGGTTGCTTACAGTATAGATCACTTCCTCGTGTGTACCTAATTCAACCACTTAGGACCATTTTTGTGTCCTTTAAGAGTCTAATTGGGCCCATTCCTTCAGGATTGAGAATTTCTCATAGAGGTCTTAGAAAGGTGGTGGATGATACTTGGTGAGAGACTCATGCATTGGATGGAAGGGGTTCCAGTGCATGAGGAAATTGATAAGTGTCAAGTAGATCATTAAAGTTTGAAACAAGTAGTAATGAAAGAATTAAAAAAAATGTTATTTTTCATGAGATTGATGATTTAGATAAGTTAAATATTGTGAAAGAGAACTCTTACACATAAAGAGAAATTTAGAAATGATCTTAACGGTTCTCTTTTTCTTTTTTTTCTTTTTTCTTTTTTTTTAATAACAGGACATAAATTGGAGTCAGGAAACAAGAACGAAGTGGATCAGAGAGGGGGGATTACAACAGTGGGCTTTTAATTGGGTTGCCATAGAAAGCTGAAGATGATTTGGGTGAAATTCTTATGGATCCTATCCATATTGAAGGATAACATAGTAGCTTCTACAGAAATCTCATGCCAAGGATAGATCACGCCCTACTATCCAAGGGCATGACTAGCATGTGATAAGTTCTAGAGCATCCTAATTAGAGAGACCCATTGAGATGGAAAATAATTGTGGGGGCAGTTTTGGGTTTTGATAGGGAGAAAGCGCCATATCCTAACAGTTTCCCATGGGTTCTTTTGTTAAGGAAGGTTCAAGAAGTTGCTGTCCATGCTAAGGATTACATGAAGCCTGGGGATGAAGTCACTGCTGTGGAGGGAAAAATTCGAGTGGCCGCTTCCAATGAAGAGCTTCCATAATCAGCTTGGGTCAAGCATAAGAATTTCCCTTCCTTCCTTTTTTTCCCTTTTTTTCTTTCCTATGAAAATTCAAATCTCTCCCAACATTTATGAGCTCAAACAAGAATGGATGCCAAATATAGATTCACCGGAGAAGAGTATTACCGAGATTGGGAAGAGTGTAGCTACCTTGCTCAAGAGATGACTCATCACGACTACCAGGGTGGCTCCTTGCTCGAACGAATGTGACCTTGGCACTCAATCTGACCACATCGATGGCCTCTAGGAAGAGAGGATCCTCCAAGGGCTTCTCCTCGGTACCAAATTTGGACTTTCCCTCTTTAAGGGTGATTCCAAACTCGAGAAATGGAACTATGCACGAAGGGGGGGGGAAATGGGTTAAGATTCATCTTCCGTATCTGGTCGAAGGTAAAGGATTTTTTCCAAATAATTCTCCCCCGACCGCCTGTGAGATGTTTCGGAAAAAGGGCGGGGCTCAATGCGACCAGCCCCCCACTGGTGCATGACAACGCCCCTCGCCTCCCTCGACGTCCTCGCTGGACCATTAACACACCAACACCAATGAAGGTTCAAGGTACCGTTCTCAATTGCAAATTAATTGTCATGATTAATAGTGGGGCAAGTCACAATTGACGCCCAGTAAAACCCCTGACTTTGGGTCTGGCTCCTTTGGGGTGCCTCACTATCTCAATTGATCCTATTTCCTTGGGGGGGAATAGATGGGATTTTAGGCATCTCTTGGTTGACCACTTTGGAGAAGGCCGCGACAACTAATACATGACGTTTCTTTGGCAAGGACAACGTCAGGTAACCGGTACGGCCCCTTACGGGGGAACCCCCTCCGCTCGGAAATCCTTCTTCATTGACCTCCTTAAAGAAACTTTTTCAAAGGTTTGGGACCCCGAGTCATCTTCCCTTGTTTAACCTCCATATTTTATTTTTTTTTTCTTCGTCGGCCTATACTTTTGCTTCACGATTGTCGGATACACTTTTTTATTTTTGTTATGTATGGTCTTATAAAGGTAGTGTCATAGTCTGTTGATTCTTGTCGTTTCTTATGATAATTGCCCGCAAGGTTCACACATCCATCCCATTTTTCACGTATCTCAATTAAAGAAATTGAGAGGCCAGCATGTTCCCGAACCAAACTTACCTCAGGAATTAGAGCAGGCAGTCCGACCCTACAAACCAGCTGAAATCTTAGAGGAACGTGTGCTAACAAATGATGGACACATTAACCGTGAGTTGCTGATCCGTTGGGAAAAGGGCACCAGAGAAGATGCAACCTGGCTTGAACTTTCTGAATTCCTAGAACAGTTCCCAGATTTCAGCCTTGAGGACAAGGCTGGACTTTCAGCAGGGGGCAATGTTAGGGAGGAATTCATTGGGGATCAATTAGGAACCAGGAAGGTTCAAGAAGTTGCTGTCCATGCTAAGGATTACATGAAGCCTGGGGATGAACAAGTCACTGCTGTGGAGGGATTGAAAGGCCAGGACAACTCTGCAGCAGGCCATCTGGACAATGAGGTGGCTGCTGAGGTGGAATCCAATCTGAAGGTATATCAGCACAGAAAGGGTGCTTCAACCAACCTCCCAAAAGGAATCTAAAGTTGTTAAGGGAATGAAGGGGTTAGAATGAGAATAAAAGGGGTGTGAATTGAGTGAGGGGGGTAGAGAGTTTTATTTCTGTAGATTGGACAGCTTTGAGCTGGAGGGAGAGCTTAGGCTCTAGATCAGAAAATGGAGTTGTATTTTGGTCCGGAAAATTCTGAGTCTGAGTTCCAATTAATTGCTTCCATAATCAGCTTTGTTTAAGGCATAACATCTTTCTAGAACTAGTGAAACATTATTCTGAGGATATGTTTAGGGTCTTTGATGAGTTCCTCACCATTTGGGTGGAGATAAAAGCATGAAATCAACTTCCATAATCCTTATTCCTAAAATGGCTCGCTCCATAAAAAATAAAAGATTTTAGACTTAATAGTCTTACTACCAGTCTTTATCATATGGAGGCCAAGATTTTAGGCGGATGGCTGTAACCATACTATCTACTATAATCAAACTGCTTTCCCACAAGGTAGACAAATTCTAGATGCAACTCAATTCTGGAAAGGGGAGTACTATAAAATAAAATTTTAAAAGGTTTAAAAATGATTTATTTCTTTTTTTTTGTTTTATAAATACTGAAAAACAATTCCCCAGGAAGGGTGATTGATTTTTCCCAGGTTCAGCTGATTTTTTGTTATTAATGGAGAGCCAAAAACCTGTTTTACTTTGTTTCACAAAGACACATCCTCTTTTCTTCTACACTTCCGCGAGGACCCATTGAGCTATATTAATTGAAAAGCAGTTCAAGCTAATTTTTACTTTGGCCTTGGGGAAAGGAAAGATTGTGGTGTTAGTTTCTAACACCATTCTCTTTCTCAAAAAGGATAGAGATGGCTTTAGAGATATGATTACTCTTCCCAATGTTTTGGAGATCGAGACTTAACATCAACATGGCCAAGAGTGAGCTTCTTGGTATAAATGTGCCCCAGACTCTTGATGATATGGAAACTCTCACCAGTTGTGAGATGAAGTGGCCTATTTCTTAAGTAGGAATTCTTTAAAAGGGCAATCCAAGAAGTATCATAAGAGTTTCATTTTCCTATAAGAGAACCTTTTGCTCCCATCCCTACAAAGAAACCAAAGCATAAAGTTATATTTATCCGTACAATCCTAAATACCTTTGCCCAACGAAGCTCAATCATCCAACATAATAGCAAATAACATGATGAATCACAAATAGAAACAGAAACCATTTTAACCCTTTTATTCCAAGAACAATGAAAGAGATGATTAAATGATTTGCTTCATTAGTCTAAAGTAAAAATCAATTTGCAGGATCAATATCCATCATCTGAAGCCTTTCCTATAAAATAATTTCTCTAAAAGGCCCCTTGTTGACAATAGTAACTACAGGGATGTTCTAACCTGACAGATCAACACCAGATAGAAAGAGGCCGCACTATCAGCTATATCCTTTCCTTCTTGTGCAAAAGAATCTGACGTTGACACAATTTAAACTAGTCTATCTCTTTGGGCCACACAAAACGACAAAAAAATATGGAGCAATTCAAGCTCCCAGTCCTCTAAACTTTTCCCAGAAGACACATTTGGATGGACATGACTGGATGAAAAGAGCAAAAGGAACACATCAGAGGTGGCATGCCCCTGGCAACTAAGAACAACCTGAGAAAGAGGTCCTTCAGATTACCTGATCCAATGCAGTCATCATCCCCAAAAAAGGAAAGTTGACGCACAATTCCAGACCTCAACAGTCAGTGGATCTCAAAACTCTTTTACTATTTCCCTTCCACCCCCTATTCATGAGGAACTAACTTGTGAAACCACCCCAATTTGACAAGTTCATATTTTGTTTGCAGCACCTTCTCTCAAAAGTGAACCCTCTCTTTAAAAAGATCTCCAGAACCAGTTCCCTGAAAGAACCATTACAAACAACTAAATAGAGAACTTCTAGCATGCAGAGCATACTTCAAAATCCCCCAACAAAATCAAGTCTAATTTGAGAATTTACCCTAAAATTTTCAATAAGATGGGTAGAGGACCCTATCATGTTAAGAGCTGTCCACTTCAATGGAATGGCTAATATTGGTTTTTACTTATTTTACTGCCAGAAAGAGCGGGTTCTCAATTATGAAAGAGAAAATGATGCACATTCAAATCAAGATCAACTTCAAGATGATACAAAGATAGAAGAGAAAGAACAACACATTAAACCCTAAAACAAATTTCTTTAGAAGTAAAATTCTTCATGCCTCCAAAACCATCTGGGCATTATATGATATTGGCACGTAAAGTAGAGCCGATGAAATGTATGAAGACCATCATCACTTCATGCAATCAATTGCTACAAACTCATGTTTAAGACCCAAAATGAATTTTTTATTTTTTATTTTTTATTTTTTTATTTTTTTATTTTTTTATTTTTTTATTTTTTTATTTTTTTATTTTTTTGGCCAAAAGTGATAAAAAGAACACACACACATACACACACAAAAATGGGATTAAAACTTTTCACCTTGTGCGTGTGTATGCAAAAAGACATGCAGAACTTTACCTGCAAGGCTTCATCATTGTTGTCATCCAGAAGGTAGAAGGTAAAAGACTCCAGCAAGGAATGCCTTGTTATGCCAAATATAGCAGCAAAATCATCTATAATGAATCTCCAGTTCTCATCTGGTAGTGTCCAATGCCGATCAAACAAGTAATATAAAAACTGAAGGAAAATTAAGGAAAACAACGTTAACATATTTTTGTCCCGCAGAAGGCAAAATCTAGAAGCAAAGACACCCATATTTGTTCTATGTATAGAAGAAATAGAAAGGATACAATTGCTTGTTTTGCAACAACCATATCAGAACGTCCATGCAGAAAGAGTACATCTGCAGCAGCTCGTAGATTTTCAAAGGGATAGCATCTTGCTACCCCCGCAATGTTAAATCTGAAAAATGATGCATCTTTGTGTAATGATGCGACACAGGCTTCCTCTTTCATTTCCATTGCATACCCTTGCTCCATCTCAAGATTTGATAGTGCATCTTCAATGAAAAGTGTCGATTCTTCATGTCTACTGGATTCTGATGATTTATTAAATGAATTAGGCCATGAACGCTTTATCACAGCCATTTTCCTTTCATGAACTGTAGAATGCCAAGATTTTAAGTTACTATAGCGCGACCTGACATTCTCAAGAAACTGATGTCTTACACACCACATCATAATATCCATGTGCTGAAAACAAACACCAAAGTCAATTAGAATAATTACCAAGATGTACAAAAGCAAATGCAAGCATTTCAAGTAATAATAGATCAAATAACCCAATACCATGTTAACTTGCACTCCTAGGTCCTATCCCTAGAAGAATGGGAGATAAGACTAACAAATGCTCAGGAAAGGTGCTCAAAAGCATAATCAAGTCGGGAAGAATAAGAAAAGTTGTAAAGGTAAAAATCAACTGAGCAAGCATAATGAAAATTAAATATACATAGATACATGCAAGATTATTCAATCGAAAAATTATAGTGACTAAACCTGCTTCGTCTTTAATATGCTCTCTTGAAGGTGGTGTAAATCATTAAGCTGTGCTGAAAGTGTACCCTTAAAAGATGATTCCAAAACTTCAAGCACATTGGATACACCAGCCAACTGTACTGAAAATTTGAGAAGTGAACTCAACTTTGAATTCATCTCTTCCACTTCAAGACCATCTATGATCAATATTAAGGAACACTAACAAATGATGAAACTGAGCAAACAAGAAAGTAATAACAAGAATACTACCAAATCAAAGGATACAGATTCCTTGAACCTCAGTTACAATGTTACCAAATGTCCGCTTGCACCAATCCTTAACCACCACTTCATCCAACAAAAAGGCAATGACAGAGTTGCTGGACACGGCACTTTCATCCATGCATACATCTGTGACATCTGTTATATTCTTGTCAAAGAAAATTGAATCCTAAATAAGGAAAATTCCAAAGTAGCAAATAATTCTTCAAAAATTATCCCTATAAAATTATTTGACAGTGGGGGGTTATGAAGGGGAGGAAAGTGACAGTCATAGCTGTGAAGTATCGAGTGAGACATGGGAGACCATATAAGAGAGAGGAAAAATTATAAACAATTTTCATTGTTGCAAGTTATAGAATGTTGTATCAAGAGAGGTATCCGTGCAACATAGAAACGTGGCAGTGAAGAGATATAGATATAAAAACTAAGAAAGGATACAGTGACAAATTAAAGAAACCAAATTGTTCTCCAAGGCAACATCAAACAACGAATAAAGTCTCAACACATCGGCTGTTATTTCCTTCTCGCCCTCCTCTTTCTCTTGAATTCTGTCATCATATCTCTTAGAAATAAGACCAGCCTCGATGCACTCATAGTAGAGGCGAAGCTGAAGTCTATTGCCATTCTTTGGTATGGGAACTCTACAAATTGGGCAAACATCACATCGTTGGCTGCACTCTGCACATAAGGAGGCATGTCCACAGGAGCTCAAAACATGTTGGACACAGCGTCCGCAGCTTCTCAAATCTCTTGTAGCTCGGCAGCACTCCACTTTTGCTTCATTGCACAAATCTATCAGATCAATTGATGCCAAGTGCTCCAGTGCTTCCTGAAGTCAAAACCCAGAAGCAAAATAATAATTTAGCAACTAAGTTTCTTCTCAACTATATGTCCCGCCCCAGATCAACTTGGAAGTTGTATTCTTGTCCATATGATATTGCTTATCCTCTCAAAAAAATAAAATGCAATATGAACTGCCACTCTTCCAAAATGTAAATACACTGTGACACTTCAATTTTTTAAATAAGAAACATAATCCATCTAGATATAGAAAGGGAAAACCAAATTATACAAGTATCCAATGATTTGTTAACTATGTTAGGCTTCCTATAACACTGTTTTTCTAATTATATGCTGAGAGAGAGAGAGAGTGACAGAGAGAGTTAACCATTGAGAAGGATAACAACTCAGAAGGAGGCATCTCAAAGGTGGGAAAGCAAGGCATTTCAAAACCTTTTACCTATTCTTAAAGGGAAGCCAAGAAAGTTATTCTACAAAACATTTAATAATTATTTCTATGACCATTTAATCACAAATAGATCTCCAACCGCCAACCCAACCGGTTTCAGAAATCTCATTCGAACCAGTATCTCGGTTAGAATAGGATTCAGTGCTGTCGCATTAAACCCATCGGTAGGAGACGGTTTTAACCAATTGTCAATTATCCACAATGAAATTTCCACAATTCTCTCAATTTAAAAATGCTTTTGTCACTAAGAATTCCTTGATGAGATCAAAACCAGATATCGCAGCAGAGATGAAACCATGTTCGATTATTTTGGCCTGTGAAGAAATCACTAAAGAATAAACTAAAATGAAGAACTCAGTATTTCTGGCTTCATGATATTTCTGGGTGTACCAAAAAAATTGTGTATTTGGGGTTTAAGTAGTGAGTAGAAGTAAGAATTAAGTGAAAAAGAATTGGGATCGATAATTTTTTGGGAAATTTTTGGGGGGGGAGAGGGAGGTTTTGGTCTTGAGAGATCAATTGGGGTTTGAATTTTTCCCCTTTTATGAGAGAGAAAGAGAGACAGAGCGAGAGATATCATCAGGAAAAGGAAAGACGAACTTCTCATCAAAAGCACAGAAACTCTAACCTAAGAGAGAGAGGAGCGGAAGCCATCAAGAAACCCTAACCTGGGAAAAGATAACAACGCTCCTCTCATCAGAAAACATGGACATACCAGAGCGTGTGAAGATCAAAAGGAATGCTTACTCGCAACTTCAAGCACTTGGTACTCATCAATGACGAACCCACTGGCAACGTGGCAAGCAGGGGCTGAAGATCGATGCCTGATTCCAAGATAGAGACAGGGCGTGCGGCTAGGGTTTGATCACAATGAGAGAGAGATAAGAGCACGAGATAAGGGCGGTGAATAAATTAAGATCGACAAACTTAAATTTTTGTCCGGTAGGTCGGAAGGAGTTCGGGTTGGCCCGGCTGTCACCTATGTAACCCACAACCGACCGGCCCGAAATACAGTTGTTGGGTGAGACGATTCGGTATGACTCGGTTACCTGTCGGTTGGTTCATCGGGTCAGAATTCGGTTAACTCACAGCCCCGGCAACGGCGAGAATGCCGGTGCACTCCCTCCGTATCTTTAACCAACAAGAAAAATTTTAAAAATAACACTTATTTATATATGTTAAATTATTTCAAATTTTAATAATTATTTTTTAAATTAAATACGATCAATGGTAATATTTTACAATTTAGAACCAACAAATTTTAGATTATTAATATTTTCAATCTTAGGATTAACATTACGTTATTGTAAATCTCACCCAAACTTTTTCTAATTAGAAATGATTACATAAAACTTTTATATATATATATATATATATATATTTAGAGTCGAACTCTCTAATTTTAGAGAAAAAAGTTTTTTAATAATTCAAGCACCATAATCTAAAATTTACCAAAAATACACACTATATGGTCATTGGAAAAAGAGAAATGGAGTCGATTTTGGAGTTGATTTAAGGTCTAACGAGATTGCAGCCATAAATATGCAAATTCCAATGAAACAAATTAGAGATAATAATTGGAAATTATTATTCTTTGTCAATAAAAAATTTTCTGCAAAATTAACTATATTCATGCTCATTCTTGTTTAGATTTCATGTTCACTTTTTTTATTTTTGGTTTTGATGGGTTATTTGTTAATTGAACATAATAAAAACATTAAAGTATATGGGTTTTTTTATATCAAAAATTTATATTACACTCCCACCAAGCTTGAATTTGAATACTTAGGCTTTATATAACCAAAGACATATCCTCCATGTATATATATACATATATATATATATATATATATATATATATATTTGATTCTTGACTCATCAGAATCCGAAACTATAAAATAACAACAATAACAATCAGAGTTTTAATCCCAACAATTGAGGTCGGTTTTAGAGTAAACGTATATATACGCAGTTTTTCCCTTATATTTTTACAAAGAGAATGTTTCCACGTCTCGAATCCGTAGCAACTAGGTTCGTCTAAAAGAAATTTTTTATTGAAATAATGAATGCTGTAACCTACAGTATTTTCTAATTTCAGCAAGTTTTAAAAATCTTGATCCATTTTTTTGAAAATTTTGATTCATTCCATTGACCAATTTAAGAACAATGTTTTCAAACCTCTAGTGATAAAACTATATTTCGATTAATTCGATTCAAATTACTATCGGATCTTTTTTATAGGGAGATTATCCAACGTATTTCTTTTCATTTCCAAAATTCGTACTCGATTTTTGATTAAAGGATCCAGACCCTTCCCATTAAATCATTTGTCTATTGATGACCTATCCTCCATATGTAAGTGTACAAATCAGTTTGGAGTTTTCTATCCCCAAAAAGGGATTCCAGTTTACTAGCATATATATTTGGTCTCCATACTTATTCTTAAGGTAGGAAGAGGGTTACCATAAGGGGAATTTGGATTTCTCTACCGGGAAGACCACCAAAGATTAAGAGCAAAGGCTTGGTTTCCTCAAACATGATAAACAATTCCCAGCCCAACCAGCCTTTTATCATAGAAGCTTAAAACAACTTGAATTCCAAATCTTGGGCATATGCAGAAGTTTCTATCCCACCTCATAATCTTATATAACTCTCAAGAAATTTGTAAATTGTGCTAATAGTATGCCCTAGAGCATGTGTATTGTATAAATAATTAACATTAATAGCAAATTTATATTTATTTAAAATAGAATGTATTTTGTATTTAAATTGAATAAGTTCATACATTACAAAAAAAGAAGATTTTTTTTTTTTTTTTTTTTTGCTGACGGTTTTTTCTTGACATTTTAGTATTTCGTCCATATGGTGAATCTGCTGAAGATTCACGAGCACTACAGTGATTCAGCAACTGTTTTCTTCTGAAATCGAATTTTTTTTCCTTCTTCGCTTCCATTGAGTGTCTAATTGGTTTAGATTTTTGGAACATTTTTGTCCATTCTCTCTTTTTCTGTGAAGTTCTAGGGTTCGGTTCTAAGGTAACCAATCAATTTCTTTCTTTTTCTCTGCTTCAATTTTCGGTTTGACTCTGCGAATTCAGGTTTGTATTTTTTTTTTTTTTTTTTTTTTTTTCTAAATTGCTCTTCTCCTCGGTTCAATTATCAAGATTTGATCTTTTAATGTGCATTTCTTGAATTGTTTATTGCTTTTTTTTTTTTCTATGAATTGCACTCTTGTTGTGGTTGAATTTCTCTTCTGAAATTTGTGCACTTCCTCTGGTCGGCAAGAAAAATCCTTATATTTGATATTGAAAATTCATTATTCGTTAATTTTTATTATTTAAAAATTCATTATCATTTGATATTGAAAATTCAATAAAATTCATATTTGGAAACTTGCATCTTAGAGTATTATTTGATAATGAATTTTTCATGAGTTTTTTCTATTTCTTGATTTTTCTTGTAATTGTGAAAGTTTGTATATTTAGATATATTTGATATTAAATTTTCTTATTTCTTATTTTTTGAATAATTCCGTCATCGGTCCCAAATCTTGGTAAATGAGTAGGGTTGTGATAGGTTGACAGTCAACTTAAAACTCATAGTCAAAACAAAAAATAAAAGACAAATATATAAAATTTGTTGGGGTGTTCCTTTTCTGAAATGTTGCACTCGGATCCCAAGTACGTTGATAAGTTAATAAGGGCCTTTGGGCATCACCCAGACGCATTACGCGCATTGTGCCTGGGCGTGGCGTCAAATAAATAAGGGCTCAGGACTTATATGGACTGTGTGGGTAAAGAAGGTGGTTCATGAAGATAGGGTTTGTGTAGCTATATAGAATATATGATTTTTAATCGTAGTTAGGAGAGATGGGAGATTGGACCACCGAAGGAAGATTAATATTATATGTCTCCAAGAAACTAAATGAGTGGGGGAGAAGACTAGAGTAGTAGAGCCTTACGACCATAAAGTTTGGTACATAAGGAGAGATGGAACTAGGAATGGAGTAGGAATAATTATTCAAAAGGATTTAAAAGAGAATATAGTAGAGATAAGAAGAAACAAAGATAGAATTTTGTTTGTTAAGCTAGTCATTAGAGAAGTCATAATTAATATAGTCAATATTTATACGTCTCAAATAGGTATAGAAACAATTAGCAAAAAATAATTTTGAAAAAATTTAGATGAATTTATACAATCTATACCAAGTATGGAGAAATAATTTATTGGAGGTACTTAATAGACATGTATGAGAGAATAACGAGAGTTTCGAAGCGGTACATGGAAACTTTGGCTTTGATAGTGAAATGAGGCAGGAAATACTATTTTAGAATTTGCCACCGTATTTAATTTGATATTCGTAAATATTTTCTTTAAGAAAAGAGGATCGCATATAATTTCATATAGAAGTGGATCGAATGTTAGTCAAATAATTTTCTTCCTCGCAAGGAGGAGCGATAAAATGGCCTGTAAGAATTGTAAGATTATATCAGGGGAGAGTGTAGTAACTCAATATAAACTTTTAGTTTTAGATATACGTATGCTTAAAAGACAAAAAGAATATCGGCCCATTAATAGAGTCAAGAATTGAGTAGTGAAAGCCATGAAATGTAAAAAGGATAGCGACTTAGAGACAAATTGGTAGTAGTTGCTTGATCCGCTAATAGCGATACCAAAATTATGTGGGTAAAAATATCTAATAATATTAAGAGTATAGGTAGAGAGATTCTTAGCATATCTAGAGGTCGAGGTCCAATAGGTAAGAAGTCTTAATGATGGAATGAGTAAATCCAAACTGTTACACGAACAAAGCGAGAATGTTGTAAGATCATAAAGGTAAGAGAGGTAAGTGATATATTTGAAAAATATAAGAGTACGGAAAAGGAGTGAAAAGATTATTCACCATAAGAAACATAAGATACATAACAAATTACATAAAAAACTGGAAAATAAAAATGGAGGAAAAGAGATTTATAAAATTACTGGAACGAAGGAAATGAAATGAAAAGATTTAAATGGTATTGGGATGTATCAAGAGTGAGGCCAATAGTGTACTTGTTAGGAATGAGGTATATAAGAAAATAGGGAGGAGATTATTTTGACAATCTCTTTAACGTTGAGGATACAAGAGATATCGGCCGATATGACGATACTTATAGAAAAGATCAATAAGGATTTTAAATATATTATTCACGCCTCGCGAAGTAAATGAGGCGTAAAGAAAATGAGTAATAATAAAACCATAGGACTGATTATAATCCCCAACAAGGTGTGGAAGGGTTTGCATGAAGTTGTGATAACAATATTGGCGGATCTTTTAACAAAATCGGCTAAATCAAGAAAATGTTTTAAGTATGAGGGAGAATACACTTGTAATACTATATAAGAATAAATGAGAGATACACAAAATTATTTTAATTATAGGAGAATTAAGCTTATGAGTCATATTAAGCAAGTTGTGGGAGAAAGTGATGGAGCATAAATTGAGATTAGAGATAAGTGTATTTTAACCAATTTGGTTTTATGTCGAGGAGATCTACCACGAAACAATTCACTTGTTAAGACATTTGATGGAGACATTTAGAGTATGGAAAATAGGTTTGCATATGGTATTTATTGGTTTAGAAAAAATATATGATAGGATTCTGTAGAGTGTATTGTAGTAAGGACGTTGATGGGGAATGAGTTTTTTTTGAAATACATTAATCTCATTAAGAATATGTATGCCTGACTATTACCAATGTAGCAATTTGAGGGGTTCAAGAGATAGCTTCCCAATTAATATTGGACTTCACTAAGGTTCGACATTAAGTTCCAACCTTTTTGCAATAGTGAGGATGAAATCACAAAAGACATTTAAGATGAAATACCATGGTGTATGACTTTTGTTTATGATATAATGGTGGCCGATAAAACTAAAGAGGGTATTAGTATTAGAGGTAGAGTTATAGAGAGATACACTAAAATCTAGAGGATTTACATTAAACCGTGAAAAACTGAATATATGAGATGTGCGTTTAGTGACAATGATCGAATGATGAAAATGATCAGAGTTAGGACACGATCTACCAAAGAGAACGTTTTAGATATTTTGGATCCATTATCCAAAACGACGCATAATATAGATGAGGAGATGAATCATAGGATTCAAACAGGTTGGATGAAATGAAGAATAGCATCCCGAGTTCTTTGTGATCGTGCGATGCCATTGTATTTGAAGGGAAAGTTTTTACAGAACTCATAGTAAGATCTCGCACTATTGTATGATACTGAAAATGAAACCATTAAACAACAAGAAGAGTAAAAATGATCAGAATCGAAATGAGAATATTTAGGTAGATGTAGTAGTAAAATTAGAAAAAAATAGGATAAGAAATGTAGAGATACGTACTAAGTTGGGAGTGACTTTAATTATAGATAAAATATGAGAGTAATGCTAAGAGTGTTTGGATAATAAGTAATGAAAAACCCAAAAACAAGGTATCGGGCTAGGGAGACTGAAACTAAATATAGGAGATTTAGAACAGAAATGTCGGGATAGGCTGCTGAAAATTTGGATGCAAGACGCATAAAATTATGACTGCTAAGAGTTTTGTATATAATAGATGATTTTTGATAAGAATAAGTGACATAAACGAAAGAACAAGTTAAAACAATTTATCTTATCATTATAAGTATTTTTTGGCAGTATTATTTTTTTCTATTTTTCTTTAAAATTTTAAATATGCTTTAAATATTTTTATCTATCCTATATTTAATGTAATGTTATCTTCTTATTTTTGTTTTAAAATTTTAGCTATAGATATTATAATCTATACTATATTTTGTCTCTCTGAAGGACTGATTAAAAATTTGAGATTAAGATTCGTATTGTTGTTGTTATTTAAGTATTTCGTCATTATTATTTTCTTTTCTCCAATGTTTATACGTGCAACAAAGCAAAAATCCACCATGACATTTATGGAAAAAGTATTGAGAAAAGTAATTTTAATAAAAATATATTATCGTAACCTTCCTGCAATGTTTCAGCAAAAATATTATGTTTAAACTAGTGGATATATTGATATTTTTACTTGCAAATATCGACATATTGAGAGGAATCCTTTATATTTTGTGAGAGAAACATTGAAAAGATGTTTTTAAGACCTCTAGACTCACTTCTCTAATTTCTCCCTATTTTCTCTTTTTCCTTTCTGTCAGCTCATCCATTAGTCGCTGCCCTGAATCTCACCTAATCGAATATCCTTGCCCAACCTGGGATGCTGCCGTTTCCGCTTCGGGCAATAAAGCGAAGGCCTAAGGTATGTTTTTGTTATGTAACACTATCTTTTCTGTCAGAGGTGGTGTTATTAAATCAGACCGACTCCGCTTGGCCGGATTACACAACTCTCTGTACGTCACGTATTTGGTCCGATTGGTGTCACTATTTGTGTATCGAACTAAATCCAAACCAAAGGGGTCAATCACACTGAATCTAAATCAGGTGAATCACAAAGGAAACAAAATGCTGCCTAATCGAGGTAAAAAGAGTATAGGGAGAGAGAGAAAAAAATCTAATTCTCTAACTCCCTCCTTTATCTTCATTCGAAATGTTGATTCTCTCTCTCGGCTCATTTATCTTCAATTACAGCCACATGCGTCGGAGGTCACTTACTCATTTGCCTCATGATTGGACAAGACATGATGTGGGGGAATGGCTTCCGAGACGAGAGGAGTATTTTGCAAAGAGGGAGGAGGTCAGGAGGAGGGGAGAGAGAGAGAGATGGCCAATATATACTTGATGTGCAACAACCAAATTTTGGCATGTTTTTGGAGATAAGAGATGGGCCTACATGACACAAACCAATAGTAGAAATGTTCTAAGATTGAAATTTCATTATAAAAATTTCACAAATGATTGAATATTTTTTTATATAAAATATGCAAATTAATATATATTTATTTTAAAAATTAGTTTTATATAATTTTTAATTGATATAAAATATTAACGGTTTCTACCATGTTGACTCACTATCAATTATTTTAACTATAATTTTAAATTCATAGGTCAATATACGGTACTGCTCGATAATATCAAGGAAGGTAAATTTTGCTCTCTTTTTCTCACTATGGACACCATCTTTTGTCAAATAAGTTTCTCCATTTTTTGCAATCAAGGATAGATTTATTACTATTTTTGATATCCACAAATACGATTAGGTTTACAGAAGGGAAAGACGACCAAATTAGGGCAAAATTAGACAAAAATTAAGGCAAAATTAGATTAATTTACAAAAGGAAAATTAGTGATTATTCATATCATAATATAATTTTGTCAAAATTAAGACAAAATTAGGATAAAATTAGGACAAAATTAAACAAATTTAAGACAAAATTAACTTAAATTAAGTTTAAATTAGAGATGTTCAGATTGTCATAAAATTACAATTAGGCAAAAATTAAAGCAAAAGGAGGGCAAAAAATTATTACAATAGTATAACAAAATTAAGGTAAAATTAGGATTTAATGTTACGGTAAAATTAGAGTTTAGGGGTTGCAGTACTTTAGGATTTATGGTTTAATTTAGCTTTGTTTATTTTTTATTAATAAAGTTAAGTATTTATGTAAAAATAAGGCCATAATACCAACTAAAAATTATTAGCAATTTTGAAAATTTTTTGTAACAACACATATATTAACAAAAGCAAAGCAAGTCGAATTTCATAAGAGTACCATAAATGTTCAATTCCTAAAATCTATTCTATTTTCAAAATCAATCCACAGAGTTGTAGCAATAAATCTGTAATTCTCAAACTTCAAAAAGTGTAATGAGTTGTCTTTTCAACAATGACGATGACAACATTTGTTATTTGACGCACGGTCATGACATGGCATCGATTTAATTGTACGGATGTTGATGTATATACAGGTCGGCAAATTATTCAACACTTCATCTAACCATGTTAACAAAAATCACCGACGCGATATTATTACATTAGTCATTTTGTCGACATGGCAGTGCCACGTCACCACGCTGGGGGCATGACATTCGCCAATCAGGATTGCAGCCAGAAACTTGGCCGAAAGTTTTTTTATCGCTTGGGATTTTGAAAGGAGAAATCTTTCTATTTTAGTCTATCAAGAGAGAGAGAGAGAGAGAGAAAGCTTGAGAGAGAGAGAGAGATTACAGTCAAAAGAAAACAATTGTCAGACGAAAGAGACATCGGCCGATTAGTGTTCCGAAGGTGTGAGCCAATCATCGCATGTCACATGCGAACTTCCAAAGAAGTCTCTGCTGCATGTAATTCAACGCTTGGATCTATTTCTTTGTCATCGTTATTTTGTTTTTACATTTAGGTTTTTTCTTGAAATGGATCCTCATTTAATGGGATCCGAATGTTGCTTAAACCATTGGTTTGAAATGTGTCTTTGAAATTAGGATTTTAAAACAGACTTTGAAATTTGGGACGGGAATCGTGTTTAAAAACAATTTATCGGTTGGCACTTGGGGGTTTAATTAAAAATTAGGGTTATCGAATTAGGTTTGAATTTGGGGTTTCAATTTCAAATTTAGTATTTTAAATTTAGGGTTCTAATTAGTATTGTGGGTCTCATTTAATGGGTCTCATGTCGTTTTAAATCGTTAGTTTGAAATTATGGTTTCAATTTAGGTACCATTAATTTACCAATTGTTTTCTTGGTGCATATTTCAATCGTATTGTTATTCATTGATATATTATCGCATCAAGTGAAAAATATTATAATCTACTTCCCTCATACCACAAATTCCATCAATATGCTAATTTATTTTAATAATCGTATACTTAGGCTTGAGACCATGGTTCACTCACACTTAAATTAGGCTTTAATACTTTATGCATTCCATTTCATGTCGATATGGATTCCAATAAATTCTATCGCTACGTGTTCATCACGAGGATAAATTTGAGGACCTAAAAAATGTGAAGGCAGAAAGTTGACCTATTTTTTTATTAAATCGTGATATAGATAAGATGTCTCTAGTTGAATCGAAAAGTGGCAAGAGAATTAGGTTATAAAACTTTGTATGGGCGTGCTAAAAATTGACGGAGATAAGTTTTGGGAATCTTTAGAATTTATACCGATTTGTTAGAATATTTAGATAAAAGATTGAAAACAAATAAAGAAGTTCGTACTTACACAGAGTACATGATAGACAGAGGTTAATTTTGTTGATGAAAGTGTTTCGAGAGAGAGGCTTAGGGGCTTGTGGATAGCCAACTAAAGGGCGTGATTTCGTGGATTTAGCTTTATGATTCTGATTCTGATTCTCAAGATAAAGGTCTTAGATTTAAGATTTGAAGATAGGTGATTGTGATGGATTTAAGGGGCTAACCCTATATGACAGACAGGGACCCTACTACCGTGGGCTTGGACGATTTTGAAAATGAGGTGATCCTATAGATTTAAAGGATCGAATAAACTTTATGGAAGATAAAGAAGATCTAAATTATATTATTTCTGACATTTGAGGAAGTGATAATGTATGGATGTGCCAAAAGGGGATAAGATTTACTTACGAGGAGTTTAAGTAGGATTATAACCCTAGGAACATGTAATTGAGGAAGGCCAAATATTTGGAGAGTTTGACTTTGGAAACAAGTGTTGAGAGATTATATTATTTACAATGGGAAGAACATGAGATTTATAAAAAATGACAAGTCCAGGTTGGGATGGGATGGGTTGAAGGTTAAGACCGGGTTAGTATATGCAAAGAAATTATGGGATCACGTAGAAGCATAACCTCGCCGGTTACATATAGGCCTACACATACTTGGGCAAGGTCACTTGAAGAATAAAATATACAACAGCTTGCTTGGTTGACAAAAATATGGGTAAAGAAGACGAAAATGATCAAAATATCAAAGCGAATGTCTTGCAAATAAAAGCTTAGGATAAATTTGGATTAGATTGTACAAGAATGGGAGAGCATTTGAGAGCAAAAAAAATGGCCAAAGAACTTGCGTATGGCAGATAGGGAGTACCTTCATCTTAAGGCTATATTTTGAAGAAATTTTGGAGAACGAATGGGAGCACTTGCAAGATTGAAAATTCAATTCGTACCTCATAGAGAGCATCGTCGAGAGACCTATACCTAAATACTCCACTTGGGGGAAGATCAGACATTTTGTCTCAAGGCATGCAAGAGAATTGGGGGGCGGCCTATGAGTCTTTCATAGGTTTAGATGATTATTTCTAGAAGACACTACTGAGAGGGCACCATTGGTTGCAATTGGTAGAGATCTTAATGATAGAATTTTCCCTCTTGCCTTTGCCCCCGTTGGAGCTGTGAGGAAACTGATCTGCCGTATATGGTTTTTGGATCATTTGTCAATAGACATTGGGGAGGACAAAAGGTGGATTCTTCATTCTCCGATCAACAAAGGTATTGTCTTGGTTCCCCGTTTTGTTGCATACCAAAGAAATTTTAATTTGTCGGATACCGAACATAGGTATTGTCCTTTCTTCTAGGGATTGATAAACGGAATTTCAGCATTGTCCCCCACTTCGAGCATAAGGTGTTGGGACACATGTACAACAATCCTTACAAGTAGATCCTAAACTTAAAATTAAAAAACATGTTTTATACTGCGGCAAGGTTTACATATGAGGCGGAATTTCTAAGAACTACGTGGAGAAATCAAGAACAGACTCCAAGAGCATATGCTTGGTTGACAGAGAAGGAGAGTAGAAAACATAGACAAGGCTGTTTTTTCTCGCATATAGTAAATGTGACACATTAGTGAATAATTTATATGGTTATTTAATACAAAAAATGGGAAGCAAGAGAGTTGCTCCGTCATTAGTTTATTGGCAGTTTTATCGAACCGTTTGATAGTCAAGTTTAGTAAAAATGGGACTAAAATTTCATCTTTGGCAAGCGAAAATTTGTCCCATCATCAAGGAAAGCTGTAGAGTTTGAAGAAACAGAGTATACATTGATTTCCTTTATTGGTCGATGGTGGAATTTTATAAAGTTTCAAACTTGGGCGGGAACAAATCTCTATTTGTAGATTTGGATCATAGGACATGAGGCCGTAGGAAATAGGAATTATGTGGCATTCCGTGTCCTCATCCACCACGAGTTATTTTTGCATTAAATGATAAGATTGAGAAATATGTGTCCAAAGGCCATATTCCTCCTCTCGGCTCTTACTGAATGTTGTGGTCTCATTATCCATCCTTGCAATGGTATCAATGTATGGGATAAAAATGATGTTTCAATATTATTACCTCCAATATACAAATAGAACCCGGCGCTATCAAAGAAAGGCGTTAAGGAGGCCACCGTTTCAGCAAAAGATCCCCATTGTCTATCGAGAGTTGGTTCAAAATCAAGTGTACGTATGGCGCAAGGGATTAGACATTAAATAAGAGCTCATGCAAGAAAAAGGTATTTTTTATTATCCTCAATACCGAAATTGTGACACCAATAATGATTTCTTTTTGACTCATCTCTTCATTTATTGTAGGCCAAGCAAATTATCTCGTACTTTAATCAAACAACTCCTCAAGTTTCACAAAATGAGGTCATAATAATTAATCTAACACTTCCTACAAGATTGTAATAGTTCCAAGAGAGTTGTATGAGATCAAGGAATGCAAGCTTGTATGTTTGCCCGAGCTTGTAATGCTTTTGACAAGAACCTAAATTGTAATCCAAGCATTTTGGAATATTCTAAGAACCGAAATTGTAATCCAAGAATTGAACCGAGAATCGTAATTATATTCTCCTGTGATGTTGTAAGGAGATTTTGAATGTTCTACTTATATTAAGAATGGTTCACTTTGTATGCTATTCTCAAGATTTTAAATGAAGGTTCCCACTTCATTCATTTTTAAAACATTACAGATGATGTCTATTTTTAATCGAAAATATGATTGCAACAGGATATTGCAACGGTGGTTTGGTACAGGATAACGTCTATTCTTTTTATATTATATCAGACGATGTCCATTTACTTAAACATCACATGATGCACTCCATTCTTTTTATATTGTATCGCTGTTTGGTATAGGATGGTTCCAAAGATTTTTCCCTTCGAATCGAAATCCAGCAGTGGCCTTTTTAAATTGCATTGCCTTATCTATTCCTTTTTAGTTGAATAACAATTTTCACTTTTCCACAAAGACAAAATAGTCTCCACTACTTACAATTTTAAATATGAGGAGCAACTATGAAAATTACAATAATAACTACCCGTGACACATCTAACCCCAAAACATTGTTGCCTTTGAATACCATTCTTTGCAACTCTTGAATCTTCCGTTCTCTATCTTGGAACAAATGTCTTTCCATCTCTAACTTTTGGCAAAGACATGTCATTCTCTTTCTGCCTTTCCTCAATCATGATATTTGCCGCTATCATTCTCATGTTAAAATCACTATCAAGGTAAATCAGTTTATCTTCTCTTCCTCAATTTTGTTTCTCACCTAGGATGATTCCCACTACTCAAACGATAATGGTGGATCATACCACAAGAAAAAATCATAAACATTCGCCATCCTATATTGGAGAGATCCATGAACTTAAGGCAATCGGAGAACCTCCATGAAAAAAAAATTTATGAACTTACCCAAAAGTTAGGGCAAAAATCAGAACCTCTATGAAGGATTTTTTGAGAGATCATAAAATCATAAAATGACATCAAGATCACATCTGCACTTTTAATCTGAGGATCTCATTTAAAACCCAAAATTTTTAGAGAGAGTAGAGAGAGAGAGAGAGGAATCTTCATGTTTAGACAACATTGAGAGTACGAGAGATCTACTTATTTCATCCTCGCAATCTATCTCTCTCTCTCTCAGTCGAGAAAATGGCTTGGACCCAGCGAAATAAAGAGTTAAAAAGGTAAACCGCACATTGCAATGCAGATGACTATAATCTCGATTGTCGTGGTGGGCAGCAGCCACAAAAACAAGAATGACAATATGACACTCCAACACGCTGCTTACGTATATATTGGATGGGGTGTTGAATGAGTTGACGGGACATCGACACATCAAAGGTCTCAGGATAATACGCGATTGCCACGCCATGACACGCCATCACGATAACGGCTGTGGACAACTGGCTATTGATCAAGTATCAATTGCTATACTTTTTTGAAATTCGAGGATCACAAGATAACATTCTTAACTTCTATGGACTAATTTAGCAAAATAAGAAAAAATTTTAGGAATCTAATATGTGCACTTACTTCCAATTTCATAACATATATAGGACAAATGAAACAACGTACTCACATATAAATTATTAACAATTATTGTTAATAAATTATATAAATATACTAAAATCGGATGTAAATTCATATCAATAACATAAATGTATATATTTTATATGTATTATCTTTTAATTAATAATTATTTTTATTAACATTTGTAATGGCAAAAAAATTATTAACAATTATTAAAAATTATTAAAAATAATACATATAAAAAATAATATTAACAACTATTGTTAGTTAATTATATAATATGCAAAAATACATAAATAAATCGAGTATATACTTTTATTAATAGTATATATATGTGTATATGCTATATATCTAAAGGGTTTAATACAAATTAATTAAGACAGAACAACTATATATATATATATATATATATAGTTAACGATCGCAAAACTAAAAAACATGCAATCCGTAATTTTTTATTATATAAAATCTAATGCTTTAATTATATATTTATTACACAATTTTATATCTACCTAATCTACTGATTTCAATATTATTATTATTATTTTTAAATTTTAATCAACCGAAATTGAATTTATCCGACTAATTCGATCCAAATACTATAGGGATTTATAAACAATATCAAACAAATAAAAGTAATAAAGTATTAAAAATCATTACCCTTATAGCATTGAAATTGTAAATTGCAACTCCTTACCTTTATCAAGTTAAGCTTTAGCTAAATTCTCATCAATATGGTCTTGAATAAACCCTACTAAGATCACTCAATTATGCAACCATAAAAATTAATAATAATTATCAAAAAAGAAAAAAATTAGAATTTCAGAATTATAAATAATATCTTTTCAAAGGTAAAGGTATAAAACTATTGATCATCGTTTAAGCATGCATAACGGTGGAATAAATATACTACGGTAATTGATGGAGGTGAGTTATGGCTCTGAATCTACGCTCTTTCTTGACTCGAACAATAGCGCCTATGGTGGATATACCTTAAAAACCGCCGAATGGTGCTCGACGGGAGACTCCAACGCTCAAGTCGGTAAACGGTTTTCGTTTGAAAGAAGCAGATTGAAAGTTGAGGAATATGATTCCCTATGATCAATGTGCTATGTTAAACTTAGAGCGTACGATGTCAAGAGTTTTGAGACCTCTTATACCTACGAGAGTCGTGCGCCACGGAGGGACATCCTCCTTCATTCTAGAGCGATACGAGAATCTCGAGGGTTAATATTCTGATATGATCACGATCCACATTTTTGGAAAACTTCCATCTTAGGGAGGATGCCTTCCTTATCTAGGAGATCCAAGATTTGCCGTTATGAAATAGTAAACCGACTAGAGGAAATTCGACCTTCCTTTAGAATCGCTTGAGTCTTTGCGTACCAATCGGTTGCTCGACCGATAAGGGCTTTCAAGATTTGTTCGATTGGGAGTGACATTTGCCTAATCGATCGGAGTGACTGCCTCTACTTGATGAATCACGATCGGTTAACGAGGTGACTAAGGTCTTATCGTTCGGAAAAATAGGGCGACTGAGGCCCCTCGATAGGTCGATCAGGGCGACTATGGCCCTTCGATAGGTTGTTATTGTGGACATTAGATACTGATCGGCAAGCCTCTTTTATGGGCCTTTAGGGAGACTCTTTTGATTTGGGCCTTGGGTCATGTCCCATCATTTGCCCCTGACTCATGGTTTTCTTGAAAAGAAGCGCCATGAGTCACGATTTTAAAACGGAAGTTCGAGAGCCTTTTAATGCGACCGCTATCGCTTTGGCCTTTGCAAACCATTTCTCGCGCACCCCATAAGGACTCTTCTCCTTACTGCTTCTTCTTCTCTCTCCCTGTCAAAGAGTCATTATCGGTGATAAAGATGTCTGTTTCTCAGGCTTTTTCGAATATCAGTGACATTACGAGTATGTCAGCACAAGAATTCTAAGAAGTGCAAACTGAGATGCCGTTGGGGGACGATTATTCTCTGTTGTCCGCTATAGAGGTTGATAAGGCTAATAGGGTACCAGAAAACTATGTGCCAATGTATTTTCAATCGGTCAAGTATGGTTTGAAGGTTCCATACATGGGTCCTTTCTCTGAAGTTATGTGTCAGTGGAACATATTCCCAACTCTCTTGATTCCCAGTACTTGAGGACTAGTGGTCGCGGTGGCTTCCCTATTAGGGTTTTGTCGCCTTTGCTTTGATTTTGATATTTTGTCTTCAGTTTTTATTCTGATGCGATGCGGGAGTAGTGGACCGACCAAGGATTGGTACAAGCTACAGACCCGGCCTGAGTCCTGTTGGAGGTTTTTCGATAGAGAGTCTATCGATAAGAGCTGGATACAAAAGTTCTTTTTTGTCGAGTTTTTGGATAGGGATCGCACATCCTGGCTTCCCAAAACTGATGGGGTGCCCAAAATAGGGCTGAAACTCCTAGCTGCTTCGAGACACGGTCGTTTCGTTCGGTCGATTAGTGGCTACTGCAAGTCCACCGGTCGGAGCATATGGGTCGAGTCCTTGCTGGATAATCAGATGCTATCTCTGGCTAGTTTGTTGCTTGAGGAAAAGAGAAAAGTTGATCGGGCCCTTGTTCGGGAGAGCGAAAGTTGCATTAGTCGATTCTTTAAGCCATCTTGATGACGCTTTGTTGGAGAATGACACTATTGATAAGCTAACCCGACATAAAGTGGCTAGGCCTCTCCAGGAGGATTCCGAGGCATCCGAGGCCCTACTTAAGTCTCCTTCAAGGGTGACTGAAGCCCTCCATGTGTTGCCACCCTCTTTAGTAAAAAGGGGGATTTCTTTGCCCCTGTCTATGCCGGGGGCTTTGTCTAAGTACCCGAAGTCGACGGCAACTATACCGGAAGGAGCCATCCCAATAAAGGTAATCCATCAAGTGGAACAAATGTTGATGCGGACGAGTTAGGGGGAGTCGGGGATCTTCCTTTACTTGATTCTGGAGCGAGCAGAATGCTTCTCGGTGCGGGACAGAATGGCGGGACCTTCTTCCGCCGTTTTGGTCGACAATTGTGCAAGGGAAATGCAAAGTTCCGAGAAGAGCGTCCTCTTCATCCTCTATCCCTGTTTGATCCTTCGATGGAAAGAAAGGCTTAAAAGAGCGCGGAACCGTTGCCGTTTGTGCTAAAGGCATGCAGTATAGCTATAGATCTAGCGAAAGCGGAGCGTGTGGACAATTTGACTTCCATCGCTGCGATCTTGATTTTCATAGAATGTCTTACGAACAGGTCGGTGGAACTCTTGAGTCCCTAGATTTGATGGTAATATTCTCATCGCGTCTCTCGAATTCTTCTCTCTCTTTTATCATTTGTTAATTTGCTTTTCCTCGCAGACCATGGCCCTCGATTTCGGGGTAGTAGGGAGGTAGGTAATGAGCTACTTAGAGACGGCTCTCGAGTTGACCTCCGCGGGAATCAGTCTCCCTTCGAGGAGAAGAGTCTTTGGCCACTGAAAACATACCCAGTGCCCTACTCAATCAGAAGGAAGAGGAGTTGAGATCCCTTCGATCGGTGGTCAGGTGCCAAGGCGTGCGAGAGGCGAAGTCGGAGGCTCTGTGCACAAGAAGCCGACTCAACTTCATGAGGACTCTCTTCGACGGCGGAACGTAAGATAGCGGAGATTGAGAGTCCGCGCAAGGGAAGCCATCATCCAGAAGAATTTCCACCGTAGACTAGCCGAGAGATTAAAATGTACCGAAGAGATAATCCGTAGTATGGGTCTAAGTGAGACTCGCCTTTCGAAGAAGAGATCGATACTCAAAATCCACCGTATAACTTATGCTTGGGATTTTGTACTAAGTGGCCTCTATTCATTTAATGAGAAATTCTTGTATTTTTTCGATAGAAGTCATATTCTTTGTTTCTCACCGTATTGTTTTAGTAGAATTAAGGGATTTAGATTTTTTCATTTGGCTTAGAACGGGATGATTATGCTCGTTGATTTGAAAAAGATCACTCGTCGGTGAAGCACATGATCAACATGGGCTGAGCGGTTGAGACCTTTTGCGATAGGAAATCTTCAAATAGTTGGGTCGTGTCCGCCCGTCCGGTGAGTTACACCCCTTATTAACGACTCGTATGAACGATAGATCTTGGGTGACTGAGGCCCTCTGAGTGATAGGAAATTTTTAAAAGGTTGGGTTGCGTCCACCTGTCCGAGAAGTTATATCCCCTATTGACGACGCGTCTGAACGATAGATCTGGGCGTGAGGCCCCCGAACGATAGGAAATTTTTTTTAAATGGTTGGGACGCGTCCACCCGTCCAGGAAGTTATATCCCTATTGGCGTGTATGAACGATAGATCCTCGGCGATGAGACCCTTCGAGCGATAGGATATTTTTAAATGGTTGGGTCGCGTTTACCCATCCGAGGAGTTATATCCCCTTGACGACGCGTACGAATGATAGATCTGGGCGAGACCGACGGCAGCTCGGATCAGACATGGAGATGTAAGAGTGCGGTGATAAGTGACTTCAACAACATGGGAAATACTCTTGCGCTTAGAAAAATACCAGCAATAAAATCTAATGACTATTTAGGAGCAGAAGTATAATGCTCTAGCTTACATGATAGAGTCACAATCCCCAATGATGTCCTGAACTTGATCTTCATCTACTTGATGCTGGCAAAACCTCCAAGGTGTTCGGACTTGTGCGCCAAGATGACGTTGTAGAGCGAAAAGGAGGTTTACCATATTAAACATGACGGGAGCCGTCGCATAATTAGGAGGTGTTCCAAGGGTGATCGGGAGAGAGATAATACCCTCGAGATATATCCACTCACCCAAGAACCCTTCTGCAGCCCGCAGGTGAAAATCGGCAGTGAATCTTATTCGTCCAAAAGCATCCCGATATAGGAGATTACAGTCGGCTCCTTAATCGACAAAGATCCTTCAGACCTCAAATTGTCCAATTTTGGCAGTTATGACAAGGGGATCATGTCGGTTCGGGTTGATCCCAATGAGATTTTCATTGGTGGCTTGATTGGCCTTTTTTCACCTTGTTGTTTATTGGTACCATTTGCTAGGATTTCTTGTGAGTAGGGGAATTGCCTTCGGGCAATAGAAAATTGGTGTGATTAGGTACCTGGTCTCATTTTCTGTTGGTCCATTACGGACCTGGAGAATTACCCGATCCCTTCGATCCGTCAGAGGCCGAGCAGCTTGGTGTTCTTCCTCTTGGTTGCGTTGTGGCGGTTCATGCCTGTGACTAGTGGGAGGGCCAATTTCCCTCCCGGTGATGAACTCCCATAGTCTTCCTTCACATACTAGGAATTCCAATTCATCTTTTAATTTCTTGCAATCATCGGTTGTGTGACTGTAGTCACGATGGAAGTGACAGTATTTCGTTCTGTCCTTGTTGGAATCATTCTCGGTTGATCGTGGGGACTATCGAACGTATGGCTTGTCTCGATAAGGGCTAAGACCCGCCGAAGGTTTTACTCAGTGGGGTGTAGTTATTGTATCTTCTTGGAGGATGAGGTTTGGTCTGGTTTCTCCTGGGCGGAGACCTCCGGGGTGACTGGTTCCGTTTTTTACGGGCAGTTCGATCTCTTCTATGATCGGATGCTTCGGCGTTCTCGGCGACAATGTACCTTTTAGCTCGGCGTAAAATTCTTGGATGGTAGTCGGGGTTTCTTTGTGATTGACACCTTCATATCGGAGGGCCACGGACACATTGTAATAGCGCAACTAATGTGATTGAATGATTCAAAGAAGAGACCCTCATCATCTCCTCCTTGAACCTTTCCAGAAAGTTCCTCAGGGATTCCTTTTTACCTTGGTATAGCGATAACAAAGCGGTGGAGCTCCTTTTTACTCTCCTATTTATCACAAAATGTGACTCGAAGCGTGTCTTGAAAGAAGGTCTTTATACTCAACGGAGGAAGAGTTGAACCAAGTAAGTGCATTTTGTGAGAGTAATGGGAAAGTACTTGCACATAACTGCGTCGGGCATGTCCCTGGAGATCATTACGATTATAAAATGGGTCATATGATCTCGGGGGTCCGTTGTTCTATTATATCTCTCCATGGGAGGTAGGAGCATGTTGTGAGGCATAGACTCTGAGAAGATCTTGGAGTCGAATGGCCAAGCATAAAAATAAGAGGGGATCTGGTCTCACGAGGTGTTCGCTTTAGTTCCTCGGCTACCGGTTGCTCGACCTGCCCGAAGGTCATCGGGGCTGATGCAGGTTTCGGTGCTTCCCCACGTGGGGCGGCGGTGGCGGGGACGTCTAAATCCCCAACGGATGATTGGACTTCGGTGCGAGCGCGACTAAAGTCCTCCAATTGTCTGCTTAAGTCATAAAGTTTGGATTCTAGCCTTTCCATCTGGGGGCGATTGGCTCGCTCTGGAATAGGGTCGGCCATGGGTTGGATATGGAGTGCGGGTTGTAAGGCTCGTTCCTGATGAGGTGATCTCATGGGAGTTGTCTGATCGCGAGTGGCTGGATCAGGCGCGCCGAAGAGCGGCTTTAGAAAGTGTGGCGGTTCGCCCTTCAATAAGAGGGCGACTCTTGAAAACGTTCTGGTTCTCGGAGGCATGATTATTGAAATAACAGAAACTACGCTAATCTGTTCATACGACGACGCCATGTCGTAAGTGGGTTATTTCACGTCTAGGTTCTTTCTTGACTCAAGCAATAGCTGCCTCTGGTGGATATACCTGTAAAAACCGTCGGAGGGTGCTCCGACGGGAAGATTTTGACGCTCAAATCAGTAAATAGCGGTTTTCATTTGAAAGAAACAAACTAAGAGTTGAGGGAATATGGTTTCCTGTGATCAGTGTGCCCCGGTGTTAGGCTTAGAGAGCGTACCTGATATTAAGAGTTTTGAGATCTCTTATACCTGTGAGAATCTTGCTCCGTGGAGGAACTTTTACCATACCTTCCTTCTAGAACTGATTCGAGAATTTCTGGGGTTAATATTCTGATTTGATCACGATTCTCATTTTTTGGGAAAACTTCTATCTTCAAGAGGGATGTCTTCCTTATTTGGGAGATCTAAGATTTAGTTATGAAATAGGAAGTTGAACTATAGGAAATTCTGACATTTTTTTAGAATCGCTTGAAGTGCTGCGTACCAATCGGTCGCTTGATCAATAAGGGACTTTCAAGACTTGTCTGGTTGGGAGGCCGATATTTGCCTAATCGATCGGAGTGATCGCCTACCTTGATAAATTATGGTCGGTTAACGGGGTGGTGAGGCCTTATCGTTGAAAAAACGGGCGTGAGGCCCCTCGATAGGTCGATCAGGGCGGCTATGGTTCTTCGATAGGTTGTTGTTATGAACATTAGATCGATCGGCCCAGACCCATTTCATGGGACTTTAGGAAGTTGACTCTTTTGATTTGGATCTTGGGTCATATCACATCAATAATCTTATTACTAATCATCAAATTAGAAAAAAATCATTTTAGCCTACTCTATTTCTTTTCTTTTTTTGTGAAAATTTATTTTCTTTTTATAAGAGTTCATCATAACCCTTATATGATATGTTTCCCGGTTAGAAAGGATTCTATTTAATTAAAAAAATTATTGACAATAAGATATTTGAATTTAAAATTTTCATATAAAATTAGAAATATAAGATATCGACTCATAAAAATAAAAGGGCATCAAAAGAGAGGTAAAAGAGAAAGACAATTTGGGTTTTTTTTTTTTTTTTGGGCCTAAACTTATAAAGTATACCAAGAAAACTATTTTATACTCAAATTTCAAATTGTGATCACAATTTATATTCTTCACTATTTTCCATGTCTAGAGTTTTCTCTAAAACCACAAATGAGAAATGCAT